>CM035434.1:37378718-37595432 GCA_020310875.1 Ceratopteris richardii | reverse complement strand
TTGACTATCCAGGTGGGAAACCACTCGTGGTAGACACATACGATAATGCCCTAGAGATCCCTGACAACAAAGAAACCCCCCAGGAGGGCTATACTACAAGCAAAGAAGATGGATTCACCAGTACGAATGAAGACAACATGGATAGTGAAAGTTCCATTATTGGATCGACGATCCCGAATACGGTGCCGAGCACGGGACCCAGCTCCACCCAGCAAGGAATATCCCGCAAAGGAAAACAGCCTATGGAGCTACCCTGGAAAAGCCCCCACAAGAATCGACTTCTAAGTCGGTTCAGACCCAGCGAAAAAGAAAGATGAATCCAAGAGAAGAAAGGACAAGGCTCCCTCCCGCAAAGAGGGATCATTACAAAAATGATTGTCATCTCGCTAAACGCGAGGGGGCTAACCGACCCCTCAAGAGCGGCCATCATTGGTCAATGGCTCCGCGACATTAGCTTAAAACCAGACATCATATGCATTCAAGAGATTAAATTGACGGAGAAGACCTTCTGAAACGGCTCAGACAGGTCTCCTCGACCCATGTGTGGATCCCAACAAAGCACCAACGGGGGTCAGGTGGAACGGCTATCGGAGTTAAACAACCATGGCTTGAAAAGCTTGAGAACTCCATTGAAGATGTAAATCACCGCTGGATTGCGGTTTCTTTTGGTGCTCCCCTCTGTGTTACCATGGTTTCTTTGTACGCCCCTAACGGGGATTTGGAGAGGCTGAACACTTGGACTTCTCTTGACTCGCTTCCTCACAAAGTGCTTATTTGTGGAGACTTCAACATGGTGGAGGACCCTATGGACAGATGGATGGGCAAGGGCAAGGTCCTCGACAGTCGGGAGAAAGAAACGTGGGACATGACCAAACTCCACTTGGATCTGATCGAATTCAAAGACTCGAATGGCTTTTCCTGGTCGAATCTTCAAGCGGGCGAGGACCTGAGGAAAGCTAGACTTGATAGATGCTACATCTCTCAGAGTTTTACTCATCTGTGGGGCCACCCTTCCATCACGCAACGCACTGACCTCACCATTTCCGACCACTACCCGATCGTTATCACCTTTCAACCCCCCAACAAGACCCACAAGGCTCCGTGGTTCCATGCCAACCTTCCACCTCTCTCTCCCCTCTGTCCATCAAGAGATTGCCGAGGTGTGGAAGGTGGCATTCGCCTCTGGCTTGGCCCCAGCCAAGTGCTGGAGAAACGCGGTCGACAAGTCTCGCAAGATCATGATCAGAACCAAGAGGGTGCTCGAGTTAGTGCGGTCGGTGCTCGCAGGGAAGCGCTTTACCGCAGACTCTGGCGACTCGAGGGAGGAAGTGAACAAAGGAAAACTCCAAGCCCAGAAAGGTCTCCGGAAAATCAGAGCAGCATTGAGATACGAGGAAGAAATACAAAGGAAGAACTTGCAAATCTTCTTCAAGGAGTGGTGGGCTGGAAAGCAGACAAACCCACCAAGAGATGTGCAGTATCCTTAAAAGGAAACACAACAGAGAGACAATTCCCCTACTGCTAGACCCACATGGCAATGTATGCGACTCGGAAGAGATAATTTTGGCATAATCGAAGGACACTTCACGAGACTACTGGGAACCTCGAACCCCCTCTCCCACCATAGAAGAGATTGCATGGCTGCCATTTCTAGGGTTTCCTCCCGGAGAATCCCACCCAGCCTACACTCCCTACTTCATGCCCCGATCTCTGAATCAGAAATCATAGAGGTCATTGATGCCCTCCCTCTTGGTAAAAGCCCGGGACCCGACGGACTCACTAACGAGTTTTTTAAATCCTTCAAGCTGGTGGTTGCCACCCCTCTTCGGTTGGTTTGGCAAGAAGCGCTAAAATTTGGTGCTCTTCCTTCCTGTATAAATAATGGAATTATCAAGCTGATTCACAAGAAGGGGAAAAAAACAGAATCGAGAACTGGCGGCCAATTACGATGCTCCAAACAGGATACAAGATCATCGCCAAAGCCATTGCCAACAGACTTGCGTGCCACCTGAGATCTTGGCTTAGTGAGGACCAAAAAGGTTTCATCAAAGGCAGGTCCATCCTGGAAACCATTGTGGATACTTGGGAAGGTATTCAATTTGCAAATGAGTCGAACCAAGATGTGGTCTTCCTCAAGATCGACTTTGACAAAGCCTACGATAGGCTAGAATGGGACTACCTTCTGCAGTCGCTCCAAGACCTCGGATGTAGTCAGAAATTCACCAAGATGATCGCGACCCTTCTCGCAACGCAACGACCCAAATCAACGTTAACGGCAAACTCTCGAAGGTGATTCATCTTAAAAGATCTATTAGACAAGGGTGCCCTCTTGCCCCCCTTCTCTTTGCCATCGCCACTGAGGGGCTGAGCAGACTCGTGGCCCATCATGTGGAGGCTGGCAATAATCAAAGGCCTCCAGCTACCCCACGACCACAGTCAAATCATCATGAGACTTTTTTGCCGACGATATGAATGTGTTCGTCCACAATGATAATACCAGCCTGGAGACTTTCTGGAGGTGCCTTGATACCTTTTGTGTGGCCTCTGGATCCAAAATCAACCACAATAAGACCGCCTTTAGGGCCATTGTGGGACAACAACCTGGCCCTCTCATGGATCATGGCTGTCAAATCATCCCGCAGGGCCAAATCTTTCGGCTGCTTGGAATCCCCTTGGGGTTTGGCGTCTCTATGGAGCAGCGATGGAACTGGGGTGCTGGCCCAAACTTGAAACAAGCTCAATTACTGGAGAGGCATGCAAATCAATCTCGCTGGACGGGCGATGGTTATCAACACGTTCCTCCTCTCGTCTACCATCTATTCCTTTCTTGCTGGAGACCGAATGAGCAAGGCCTGTCCAAACTGAATAGCATCTGCAGAAACTTTCTTTGGACGGGCGATCACAACAGAAGGGGGGTGCCTAAAATCAAATGGGCCATCTGCTCCAGCCCCAGAGAGAGTGGGGGGCTCGGCATCCTGGACATTGGGTGTATGGCTAACAAAACTGGCGGCCAAATGGATGATTAAAGCTTGGTGCAATAGGGAGGCCTCGTGGGCCAAGCTGATCTTCAGAAACAAAAATGAGTTGGCCCTCACGGGATCCCCGAACTGGAAGAACCTTGATATCATGACCCTGCTTTTCTCCCCGATTCCTGTCTTCCCGAAAGGCTCCAATCTCGTTTGCTCTCTTTGGAAGGGCTGGAACAAAGTCAAAAGCCTCACAAGAGTTAGTGAGGACTGGAAGTGGGCGGCCGGAATCAGACAAAACGACTCTATATGGTTTTCCGATACATGGCATCCGGAGTGTGGAGTCGTGGAACATCCAAAATGCCAAGAAGTTATGGAACAAAGGATTCAAAAAATGGAAACACCTCTGGAAACATGACACCAACAGTTGGATCAACTACGAGGATATCGACCCTCGCATAAACGTCTCCTACGAAGAATGGAACACCTTGCAAAGCAGATGCCTCGCTTGGGATCGCCACAAAACTCGCCTTCTCTTGGGACACGATGCTCCGAACGCGCGTGGCCTCAAATGGCACAATGGAAATAGCCTACTCAAAATCCCGAACATCAAAGAAACGACTGACCTCCAGGTCAGCCTCAACAGGAAGTGGTGCCTGTCTTGGACGCGGCTTCGGTGGGACATGAAATTCATGGGTATCTGGCACCCACTTATAGAGATTAAGAAGTCTGTCCTCTTATGGCAAATTCTTCATCGAGGAATCTGGACTAACCATAAGGCAAGCAAAGTTTGTGGGTTCCCTCCGTGGTGCAAACGCTGCCACCGTGCGATCGAAGATGTCCCACACATCTTCCTTACTTGCCCAACTCCTACAGAATCTGGCGGATGGTTGGACTGAAAATCAGAGTTCAGAATCAGCTAAGCTGGAAACAAGTCCTTTTGGGTGAAGCGATTGGGTGCTCTGCGGCTCTCTGGAACGCAATCAGAGGGGAAGTCCTGTGGAAAATTTGGCGGGAGCGGTGTGCTCTCAACTTCGGCGACTCCCCCAGGGAGTGGTCGATTGAAAAATCTCTATTCCTACTTGGCAAAAGGATTGTCAACAGTAAGAATTCCCCCCCCTTCAGGCATCATCAAGTCCTCCTTCTGATCAACAACAAGCTCAAACCCAAGTGGGTCCCGCATGAGGGCGACGAGAGGGTGATCAACCTTCTTGTAATGCTACCTAGGTATCAACCGAGCTTCCCCTGCTTTGTGGGATTTGGGGGGTCCCGTGGGCACTAGTCCCCTTCTATTGTAACTTTGTTTCTTAATTTAATTCAAGTCCGGGAGTGTAGGCTATTGCCGAACTTCCTTTATATTAACAAAAAAAAAGCTTGATCTACAACATGCATAATGGACCTATTCTGCCTAGATTGATCTTCTTGTAATAGAACAGAGACTAAATCCTCAAATGTTAAGGCATTTTGATTACCTTTCATCATTAATCAAAGAGTAGAAGAAAAACTCTGATATGAATATGGAAGACCATTCAGAATAGTCTTCACAAGTGAACTGTCAGGCAAGACTTCATTAGCAGAAATCAACTGCTCCTTCAAATCTTTAATCTTTGTCAAAAAATTGTCCATGGAATCTCCTTCATTCATGTGCTCACTCTCCAACTATTTTGGATGGTAAGCAACACAAGCCTCATTCCTTGCATGGTACAAAGTGGTTAATGTATCCCAAGCATCCTTTGTTGTTTTGCAAGAGCGAATGTGGGGAATAATGCTACGTTTGACAGACAAGGCTATCAATGCATGTGCATGAGCACTCTGCCATCCCAATGAAGTTGCTCTACATTAGGTGTAGCAAGAACCACAATATGAATAGGAATCTGAAACATATCACCATCTTCAATGTTGTCTGCATCACCTTCAGCAACTATGTTTGCAGGTGTAATATGATGTTTTTCAACACCCTACACAATATTACATAGTCGTTTTCCAACCAATACATGATGCATCATATGAGACCATAATGGGTAATTGGTATCATCCAACTTATCCTCAATAGCCAACATACAAAATACATCATTGCTTTTGGCCATGGCCATTGACTAAAATACCCTGATGCAGAAAACTGACTGTATCTAAAAAAGTTGAACAGAACTACCTTGTTAAGTTATGCTAAACCTGTAGCAGACTTCAAGATGCTTATACTCATGAATCGAAAGCTGTATATATATTTGGCATAAAAAGACAAATTGCATGCACAAGCACTATGATAGTGCATTCGGAGGCCGAAGTCAGCTCAGATCGTGATTTCAACACCACATAGCGAAGCTGTTTTGAACTCATAATCACCTTGGGTGTGGTCACCAATTTTTGTGCAATTTTGAGACTCTGATTAGAGGGGTGTTGACGATGCCCTAGATGAGCGGTGAATTGCTTTGATACCAATTGTTGGAGTTTGAGGTTTTCAGAAGCACGCAAACAATACAAGGAAGAAGAAGAAGCTTGGAGCACAACACACAATACTGAACATATTACCACTAGAATGTACAAAGATAAGTGACCCTTAGGGTTATAGGCATATATACAAGCCATGGGGAAAAAACCTCCTAAAGAGGGAAAAAAGTGCCCCAGTGGTCCTAGCATGTTCACACACATCACGACCTAAATATATCAACATTATCATCCCACTTGGATGCATGAGAAGTTACACAATAAAGTGTAAAATCTTACGTAATGTTTTCAAGTAGTCATGTATTCTTGCCCATCAAAATGGAAAGAATAGCTCATGCTTGACTTTCGTCTTATGCCTACTTTTACTAAGCAAGAAATATAAGATATTTAATGTAACTCTTTATTTAAGTATGTGATGCCTAAGTATCAACTTGGGAAAGAATCAACTAGTTACTTGAGTTGCAAGGTTGTAGCTAGCATAACTTTGCAACTAACTAGTTTGTCTTTCCAAATGCAAAACTTGAGCTTTTTAAAAAGTGGGCTAACTACTATGAAAGTACATTCTTACTACTTCACAAACAATTATTCCCATAACATGATTGTAGCTCACCTTTTTTTGGAAGGTAAGTCCTAAAGCATGACCTCGATTGGCTTGCATGAGAGCTTGTGAAAGATAAGGTGATTGTTGTTTTGTGAACACATCAGCCAATCAAGAATCATGTTGTCAAATATGCAATCTTAGGCACCATGAACTAGCTAAAAAAAATGGGGTAGATTAGCTTTCGAGAGAGTGGCTCCCCTAGTTTGAATCTTGGAAAAGTATTTATGAAAATTATCTTACCAACTAATATACTACAATAATTTTATGCTGATAATACAAATTATATATCGCCCATCAGCTCAATGTTCCAGCCTTGTAAATCTACATGAGCAGAACATTGAACTTTGTTGTAGTCTAATTGGTTGGGACTTGAGCCTCTCACCCAAGTGATGTAGGTTCAATTCCTATCATTAGAACCACTCTATAATGTTTCGTTTTTAGGCTAGTAAAATCGGTTGCTATCACATCTGAATGCCCAAGTAGCTGATGCCGACTCTAATAATGCGAGTGTGCTAACAATTTTGTGATGAAAGCACGAAGGGATGCAAGTTTGATTCCCCTCGCATCCATTTTAGGTGCGAAATTGTCCCACGTTCTAGATTGAAAAAACCATGAGTATGAACCAATCCATATATCTAGATGTCCGCAATAGTGTAGTTGGCTAGCCCATCAAGATGCCACAAGATTGGTGTGAGATCGAATCTTGTAGTTCGCATGAAAAACACAACAATGTAAAGCTTGAACATCAAGGTCTTCCAAGGTATTAGTAAGCTATCACTTCTAGTAAAGAATCCAAATTCTTAAGTGACAACGAAGACAGTGTTATGTTCATTGTAAAATTATTGTACGTTGGTTCAATCACTACAACATATGAGGGGCATACCGACGCTGCATATACCGACGATCATAGTCGGCATCGGTATAGCCCTCAGAAAATCTCACTAAGAGATACCGACGGTCAAGTGACCGTCGGTATGATCGTTTTAAACGGATCGTCGGTGTGGCCTACAGCCGCCGGTATAAGCGTCGGTATAGGCGTCGGTATATGCGTCGGTATAAGCATCAGTAACTTACTAGCAACTACTGATGCGTATACCGACGTCCATATCGGTGCCTATACCAGCGGCAAATTTTTAAACATACCGCGAACCCAAGAGCAAAACTTCACATTTCTGCGCGTGTTTGAGTACTGTCGGTCTACTGTTGAACTTGCGCACGCGAACTTGCATTGTCTTGTGCACACACACACACGGATCTCTCTCTCTACACACACACACTCTCTCTCGGCTTAGCTCTCACATCTTGGTAAGTGCTGCGCGTACTGTTAGCATTTGTGTTTCTCTATGCTTTAGGGTTTCTAATTTCTCTTTTCGTTGATTTTGCAGAAGTTCGTTGGCGTCGATTGTTTGGAATTGGACGAGAGACGACCTACATTACGCTTTGATGACAACGATTCAAAGAGAGACATACTTGTAAGTGATTCTTTTATTCGCTATTGATAGAGAGAGAAGAAGAGAGAGAGAGAGAGAGAGAGAGAGAGAGAGAGAGAGAGAGAGAGAGAGAGAGAGAAAGAGAGAGAGAGAGAAAGAAAGAGAGAGAGAAGAGAAAGGAAGATACACATTAATTTACACATGCATACATACACACATACATGTACACACATGCATGCTTACATACACACACCTATATACACATGCATGCTTACATACACACACCTATACACACATGCATGCTTACATACACACACTTATATACACATATGCATGCATACACACACACATAAATTTACACACATGCATACATACACACACATGCATACACACATACATACACACACATATATACACATATGCATACATACACATACACACACACATATACACACATACATACACACACGCATATATACACACATATACACACATGCATGCATACATACAGACACATATACCGGCATGCATGCATACACACATATATACACACATGCATACATACACACATATACACACATGCATGTATACATACACACACATGTATACGCATGCATACACATACACACACATACACATACATGCATGCATACATACACACACGTACACACACATGCACACACATGCATACCTACATACACACACATACACATACACACACATGTATACACATGTATACATACACACACATGTACACATGCATAAATACACACACATATATACACACATGCATACATACACACATATAATCCTATTTTTATTTTGAAGTTTTTGTTTTACATCAAATATATAAAAATAGGATTAGGGTTTTAGGGTTAAATATTTAAGATTAGAGTTTTAGGGTTTTAAATAGGATTAGGGTTTTAGGGTTAAATATTTAAGATTAGGGTTTTAGGGTTTTAGGTCTAGATATTTAAGATTAAGGTTTTAGGGTTTAGTATTTCAGATTTAAGACTAAGTCTTTCTGATTAGGGTTTTAGGATTTTAATACATAGATAACATATATACACAAACACACATATACATATAATACATACATACATGTAGATACACATGCATACAAAAATATACATATTTTAGATTTAAATATTTAAGATTAGGGTTTTAGGGTTATAACACCTACATAACATATATGCACACATACACATACACATATAATACATATATACATGTATATACATATGTATATAGAAATATACATATTTTAGGTCTAGATATTTAAGATTAGGGTTTTAGGGTTTAGTATTTCATATTTAAGTCTAAGTCTTTCTGATTAGGGTTTTAGGATTTTAATACGTAGATAACATATATACACAAACACACATATACATATAATACATACATACATGTAGATACACATGCATACAAAAATATACATATTTTAGATTTAAATCTTTAAGATTAGGGTTTTAGGGTTATAACACCTACATAACATATATGCACACATACACATACACATGTAATACATATATACATGTATATACACATGTATACAGAAATATACATATTTTAGGTCTAGATATTTAAGATTAGGGTTTTAGGGTTTAGTATTTCAGATTTAAGTCTAAGTCTTTCTGATTAGAGTTTTAGGATTTTAATATGTAGATAACATATATACACAAGCACACATATACATATAATACATACATACATGTAGATACACATGCATACAAAAATATACATATTTTAGATTTAAATCTTTAAGATTAGGGTTTTAGGGTTATAACACCAACATAAGATATATGCACACATACACATGCACATGTAATACATATATACATGTATATACACATGTATACAGAAATATACATATTTTAGGTCTACATATTTAAGATTAGGTTTTAGGGTTTAGTATTTCATATTTAAGTCTAAGTCTTTCTGATTAGGGTTTTAGGATTTTAATACGTAGATTACATATATACACAAACACACATATACATATAATACATACATACATGTAGATACACATGCATACAAAAATATACATATTTTAGATTTAAATCTTTAAGATTAGGGTTTTAGGTTTATAACACCTACATAAGATATATGCACACATACACATGCACATGTAATACATATATACATGTATATACACATGCATACAGAAATATACATAGTTTAGGTCTACATATTTAAGATTAGGGTTTTAGGGTTTAGTATTTCAGATCTAGAATTTTAAGATTAGGGTTTTAATTAAATATATATAATTAAATATATATAATTAAATATATAAAATTAAATATATAAAAATAGGATTACGTAAGGAAAAAAATCTGAATATATAAATAAATTTATATAAAAATAAGATAATTATATACATAAATAAATATAAAAAGAATTAGTGTTTTAACTAATTTAATTAAATATTTATAATTAAATATATAAAATTAAATATATAAAAATAGGATTACGTAAGAAAAAAAATCTGAATATATAAATAAATATATATATAAAATAAGATAATTATATACATAAATAAATATAAAAAGAACTAGTGTTTTAAATTATTTAATTAAATATATATATAATTAAATATAATTAAGTAAAGAAAAAATCTGAATATATAAATAAATATATAAATACACAAACACACATACTTATATACCTATCTATATTCACATATATATACATATACACATATATATACACATGCATACATATATATACATGTTTTAGTTCTAGGTCATTTGGATTAGGGTTTTAGGATTTTAACACGTACATAACATATATACACACATACACATACACATATAATACATATATACATGTATATACACATGTGTATAGAAATATACATAATTTAGGTCCAGATCTTTAAAATTAGGGTTTTAGGGTTTAGGCATACATATAGCTTAATTAAGAGGAAAAAAATCTGAATAAATAAATATATATATATATATAATAGGATCAATCAAGAAAAAATCCGAATATATAGATAAAATAGGATAGCTATATAGATTAGGGTTTTAAAACTAGGATTTTAAGTTTTTTTAGGTATTTAAGTATTTAGGTCTTTAAGAGTTAGATTTTTAGGTTTAATAAAAAAAGAAATGTTCTAAAATGTCCATATTGTAACAAATGGCTTCTTTGGATCCTGAAGAGAGAATGGCATGTCCTTGCACACAGTGCAAGTATCAAATTTATCGAAAACGACGGATTTGTACTGCACATGTTAGAGAGTATGGATCCTTTGATAGGAGTCGATTGGAAAACCTACGCTATCATTCGCATGGTCCCCCAGGTGAGCAGATGGATCCAAACGACATTGCACCGGTAACATCTCGTGGACAAAAGAGAGCAAAAAAGCACTTAGACATAGAAGCAAGCACTAATAATATTACACATAATGAACATATGGAAGAGATGCTTGAAGCATTTTATGAGATGGACGAAGATCATGATGGTGAAGAAGGTGTCGACGAGAGTTTCATGGACACAACAGAAATTCCACGATCAGAAGTTGATGAAGAATATGAAAACATGCGAAGATTAGCTCGTTTACCACTTTACAATGGAGCAAAGATATCTGTACTACGTGCTTCACTCGCGATGCTCAATCTGCAATCCATTTATGGATGGTCAGATAGTAGTGTCACTGAATTGTTCAGGTAAGTGGAGAACAAATTGGCTTTCATTGTTGTATCACAATAAGTTCATTTACTAATATCATTTTAATTGCTTATTACAGGCTTCTTAAAGATCAAATTTTGCCAGAGGGCAATGACATGCCTCCAACACGTGGAGATGCAAAAAACCTTTTACAGTCCATTGGAATGGATTATACGAAAATTCATCCTTGTCCGAATGATTGCATTCTCTTTCGGAATGAGTATGAGCATCTCCACGTATGTCCAAAGTGTGGAGCAAATAGATTTAGAGAAGACGTTATAGGCGAAGCAATCCCCGCAAAGGTTCTTCGCCACTTTCCTATCATTCCACGAATTAAGAACATGTTTAGATGCAAATCTATAGCTCATTGAAGAAGAGGTCATTGAAGAAGAGGTCATTGTTCGAGAAGACGAAGCAATAGACGATGATCAGGAGGAAACCAGCATAGCAAGCGATTTAGAAGCCATCAATTTAGAGATATATATTCTCGGTGCATCGGATCTTCAAGAGGATGCTAGAATAGAGGACTTTTGACTAAAAGACTTGTACATACTAATTTTTGGTTTTTTTTTGTTTATTCTCTATATTACGTAGATCGAGGTCACGCTCTGGAGCAGGAGGTTCTAGGAGTGGATCTACAGGTAGGTCTGGAGGCGGAGGAGGCGGTTGTTGTGGAGGCAATGCGACGGACATTGTGTCGCCTGCTTCTACTCCTAGGACGAGTACCTCATATGTAGGTACGCCACACAGTACACCACGCAGTACACCATGTACACCTTGGGGTGCTCATAACCATGATGACTCCAAGGTGTATAGTATCCGAGATGGAGCTCCGGTGATGGATGCGGCTGGCAAAGCAATGCGTGCACGCATACGACAGCTTTGCTCCATCCAGTTTGGACGCTCCATCATGCGGAAATGGATTGAACAGGATAAAGATCAGAGGTTCCGACCAGCCGATGGACAGTTGATTGTCAGTTCAGAGTGGATTCTGCATACCGCACGTGAGGTCATGTCGCATCGACGATCTGAGGCTCGTGATGCATTCAGAGAACGCTTACCAAAGCCTGTGTGGTTAGATGCTGAGGAGTGGGACATGATTCATGATGAGTAGCAACAGACTCCTGATCGATATCGAACCGTCACATTTGGGTAGCGGTGGATATGACACGATGCGTCATGAGTTTGTAAGTACCATTTCATTTATAGAATTTATTTGTGTTGAATTTCTCATATATATTTCTCTAATCTTTTTATATTTGTTTCAGGAGCTGGCAATGGGTCGTCCTCCAACACGATCGGAGGAGTCTTATGGATATAGTCATGGGTTGACTGCACTATTGCAGAACTTGGAGGGACGCGGTGCGGTAGTTTCATGGGAGCGTTTGCGATGAGGTAATTAATTTATAAACTTGGTTTTTACTTGTTTGTAATTTTCATGTGAATTTATCTCATTCCATTATTGTTCTTTGTTGCAGGACTATTGATATGGAACGTTCTTTGCATGTGTATGGCAGTGGAAGACCAATATTTTGTATTTGATTTCCATATGGCAATACATTGCTTTGCCACATTTTGTAAAAGCATCATATATGACAGTGGTTTGCCACACTCTTGTACATGCTTCATTATTGAAATATATAACTTCTTTTGTACATGGTTCATTGTTCATTCTGATTATCGATCTCTTTTGTGTACAATAATACTCTGTTTTATGAAATCATATTTCGGTTGTCATTAGAGTACACATCACATGTACTCGGTTTTTTTTGGGCAGAGTGTATTGTCTTTTGTTCAGCAACATCATGGAAATGTTGCTGTAGCAAAAGACAAAACATTCTGCCCAAAAAAAAATTTGCAGGTATGGTCGTCGGTATAAGCGACGGTACTCCCAGTAGTGTCATCGGAATAACCGTCAGGACACCCAGGAGGCGATGCAGTAGAAACTGGTTACCGACGCATATACCGACGTTTATACCGACGCATATACCGATGCATATACCGACGCTTTTACCGACGTCTATATCGACAGCTATACCGACTCTTTGGTACTGACGCGGAAACCGACCTTTACACCGGCGTCGCGGCAAATAAAGCCGCGTTCATTTTCCTCGGTAAAAACCTCGGTATACCATCGATCTGTTGTAGTGAATGATCAAGAGATGCTTGTACTTTAAACTATGCAGCCACAATGCATTGTTGAAATATGTTTAAAGTACTCAAGTAGCATAGAAAGATTCAACAATGGTAATAATTTTTGTTCCAAAGAAAGGAATACATATCACATAAATGCAAATTCAGGTTAAACTTTCATGATGGAATGTGAAACCATATCCTAGGTGATATTTATTCTTTAATATATTGTGCAAAAAATATATGTTCATTTGCATTCAAATTACAAAGAAAACACAAAACTAGCATCGACATGTTGCTCATCTTTACATATACATAGGTCTTTAAAAAAAAGCAACAATTATCTTCATTTTCAAGAGATGAAAGAAGGATGCTAATTCTTCAAATGAATGTTTTTTTTTTTAACTTCCTTCGGCATTAGCCCACTCTCTCGGACTTGAATTAAATAAAGAAGAGTACAAGAGAAGGGGACTAGTGCCCACGGGACCGCCCAAATCCCACAAAGCAGGGGAAGCTTTTACAGAGCTTAGATGGCATTACAAAGAAGGTTAATTACCCTCTCATCACCCTCATGTGGGGCCCACTTGGGTTTAAGCTTGTTATTGATCAAAAGGAGTACTTGATGATGCCTGAAGGGGGGGATTTCTTACAATTAACAATCCTTTTGCCAAGGAGGAACAACGATTTCTCAATTGACCACTCTTTAGGGGAGTCACCGAAGTTGAAAGCACATCTTTCCCGCCAGATTTTCCATAGGACCTCCCCTCTGATGGCGTTCCAGAGAGTCGCGGAGCAGCCGATCGCTTCTCCTAGCAGGGCCTGCTACCAATTGAGATGTTTCTGAAGTCTAATTTTCTTTCCAACCGTCTGCCAGAGTCTGTTGGAGTTGGGGTAGGTAAAGAAGATGTGTGAAACATCTTCGATAGACCGGTAGCAGCGTTTGCACCAGGGAGGAATCCCACAAAATTTGTTAGCCTTAAGGTTGGTCCAGATTCCATGATGAAGAATTTGCCATAAGAGGACAGACTTTTTGATTTCTATGAGAGGGTGCCAGATAGCCATGAACTTCATGTCCCACCAAAGCCGCGTCCATGACATGCACCACTTCTTGTTGAGGTTAACCTGATAGTCAATCATTTCTTTGATGTTCGGGATTTTTGATAGGCTATTCCCATTGTGCCATTTGAGACCAAGCGAGCTCGACGTGTCGTGTCCCATGAGAAGGCGAACTTTGTGTCGGTCCTAGGCGAGACATCTGCTTTGCAGAGTGTTCCATTCTTCGTACGAAATGTTGACGCAAGGGTCAATATCCTCGAAGTTGATCCAGCGTTTGGTGACTTGTTTCCAAAGATGTTTCCATTTTTTGAAGCCTTTGTTCCATAACTTCTTGGCATTTTGAATGTTTCAAGATTCCACACTCCGGATGCCATGGATCGGAAACCAGATAGAGTCGTTTTGTCTGATACCAGCTGCCCACTTCCAGTCTTCACTTATTCTTGTGTAGCTTCACTTTTTGTAGACTTCACTTTTTGTTTGAATGTTTCATAAAAACTCTGCTTCATTTCTTTATCCTTTCATCTAGTGGTTTAAACACATTACCTTAATGCACTTTCCCAAGGAAGAGATAACCTGATTGATGCTTTTTATGTACTTTGTCCAATCCACAAAAATACATCCTAAGTTTGTCTTGCTTTCTGTTTCTTTTAAATGCTAGTCTAATAATTTCGAACTATCCTTTTGTGAATCCTTGTTGGTGCCAATATTGATAGCTAAGACCGTGATATTCAATTTATACACCCACTAGGTCTTAAAAAGAACTTTTAAGGCCAAACACATCTAGAACCTTTTATCTCTTTATGCCTTGATTTTGGAAAAATCTTGATTCCAAAATTTAATCCAATTGAGGAATTAGTTTTGAAAGAGGTAGCACTCATGATTCATGCATGATATTTATTACCAATACTTGGGCAAACTTTGTAGTGGTTTCAATCGAAAGTTTTTGGACAAACATTATCGAGCCTTATCAATTCTTGTTGACCTTGGACTAGCATGAGGTTGAATCTCGTAGCTCGCATGAACAACACATTATCCTTTTATCATGGGATACTACACGGACATCCTCAGGAAAGACTATAGGAGACATGCGAGCATGAGAATTTATTGGGAGAAAAACTAGAGAACTCATAAGAATAAAGAAGCATGAACTTATTCTTTATGAGAGCTTGAGGAAGGTGATGAGCCACCAAGGCCACCATGGCAGCTTTTGCCTAAGATCTGATACTAATGCAAAGAATTGATGATTAGGACCACCATGTTCTAGAGAGATGAGTCTCGTCCCAACCTTATCCTTGTATATATAGCTGCTCGAATCAACGAGGACCACAAATGTAATTAGAGTCCACAAGTGCATGTGCAATCTCCACCATTCCTTTAATATTTTCCACTAGAATCTAGTAGTGGTTGACGTTATCTCGACCATCGCTTTAGTACCTTCCACTAGAGCCCACTAGTGGTTGGTGTACTAATGAATCGAGTTAAGTCTCTATATAATCAAGTTACGTCACGTTAATTTGAGTTAGAAGGCTCTTTGGGAAAAAATCTCTCCACATGCTCCCCATGGGGGTTGAACCCAATACCTCCTCCTTCACATCCATGAGACTTAACAAGTAGGCTAAGTGAATCACTTGTTTAAGAGAGCACATGAATTTATGCTTAAGTCTAGTATGGAGATCTTTGGCCATACACACTAGTGACAAAACGATGTTCAATTTTCTCATGTCTAAACCGGCTAGATCCTTAGATCATAGACTTACTTTATTATAGTAGTCATCTTAGCCACATGCCTAAATGTCTCTTCATAGTCTAGTCCATATGTCTGAGCAAACCCTTTAGCTATAAGCCTAGATTTATACCTAGGAATACTACCATTTGAATGACTTTACCTTATAAACCCACTTGTTATTACCTTCATATTGTTCTTCCTTGACACTAGAGTCCAAGTGTGGTTGTCCTCCAAGGCCTTCATCTCCTCTTGCATAACTTCTTGCCATTCCCCGCATGTGTTTGCTTGTTCAAAGCATGTGGGTTCTTCTGTTAACAACCTTGCTCATGTAAGCATAATGTTTAACCATAAATGAATCATAGGTAAGTCCTTCAACTAAATAACTTACCCTATCAGACCTTCTTATCTCACCATTTCATTGGTTTGGATATTTGATGTTGACCCTTGAGTTCTTCCCCTTTTTCCCATGATGGCCTACATTGAGCTTAGTCCATAAGTCTTCATCTTCTTCCATCTTGATGATTTTGGCCTTTCCCTTACTCCTTGCATCACTTAGTTGGCTTGATATAAGCCTTCCTTTATCCCATGATGGTTGAATACTTGAATCTTTTTGGTCCACTAAGAACCATGTTTTCTAGTTCATCCTTTGAAATCTTCCTTTCTTCATCTTCATTACCCTGCATAAATACACTTGTAGCATACCAAGGTAAAAGCTCATCAAATATGCCTTGATATCTTTAGCTCCTTTGTTGTGGGGTTATAGTATCTATAACTTGTTTTCTCATCTGCATACCCTATAAAGACACATCTTTCTAATCTATGAATAAGCTTGTTCATTAATTCACTTGGAATCAATACATAACATGTGCAACCAAAGACTTTCAAGTGTGATACATCTCGATTCTTGTTATACCAAGGTTTATAGGGTGTGGTAGCATGTATACCTCATGTGGGAGCTATATTCATGATGCATATATCTTTGGTTGTTGCACTAGACCAATAAAAAAGTGGCATACCCATCTCCTTCATCATGGCCCTAACACATTTTGCAATGTACCTATTGTTCCTTTCTCCCACACCATTTTGTTGTGGTGTGTACCTACATGTGATTTTTCTCTTGATGCCATTTTTCTCCAAGAAATTTGAGAAGTCATTGGAGAAGTATTCTCCCCCTCCATTTGACCTTAAGCACTTGATAAACCTACCACATTCCTTCTCAATAATAGATTTAAACCTTTTGAAGTAGTAAAAGACATTTGATTTATGCTTCATACATTAGATCCAAGTCATCCTTGTGAAATCATCAATGAAAGTTGCAAAATACCTATTACCTCCAACTGAATTCTCCTTTGTTGGTCCCCAAACATCTGCATGGATGAGATCAAGTAGAAGATAGCTCACATAATTGCTCTTTTTGAATTTCAACCTAGTTTGCTTGCCATAAAACCCAAAAAATAGTCATTTCTCAGTCACTTGTCTTGAGCAAGTATCATGGAGAGCAGCGATTGGTATTGCGAGAGCCATATTGTGGCGAGCGAGTGCATAGTTGACATTGTGAACACAAAGCTTAGGCAAGATACTCTTGAAGGTGAGTTCTTCAACTCTAGAACCTCAAAAAAATCCAAAGAGCACTCATAGACATGACTGAACACACACGCGGTATCATGGGGTAGGAAAGAAGGTTTTGAGGGAGTTTTTGAGTGGCACAGTGAGTTAGAAGGGAGTAGGATAGACACTTTGCATAAAAAGCTTTCAACTTTTTTATCACTTTTGGGCTGAAGTATCGCGATCGGTTGAGTTTTGGTATCACAATACCTAAATTCCCTAGTATCGCGATACTCACCTGATATCATATCGTGCATACCCCCTTGAGGCATCGCGATACTGTCAAGGTATCATGTATCACCAAGTGGTGGTATCGTGATCACGATCAAAGTGGTATCGTATCATGCACATCGTGGTACCATATCATGGCCCCCCTTACAAGTATCATATCACATATCACGCGGTATCGTATCATATAGATCACAGTATCATATCAGCTAAAAATTTGTATCGTATCGAGCTTTTCTTGGTATCATATCGAATCCAAGTATCATATCATCTAGGTTGTGATATCATTTCATCGACTAGACCGGTATCGCATCATTCACTAGTGGTATCGTATCATGCCTAGAATTCCTTGGTATCATATCGTCTTTTGCAATGGTATCGTATCTTGAGGTTGGTATCGTATCGTGAGTAGATTCAGTATCGTATCGCTTTGCACAATAGTATCGTATCATGCCAATCAGTGGTATCATATTGTGGCATATTATTGGTATCATATCACCTTAATTGTAGTATCATATTATCAGAGAGGTATCGTCTGGAGCAGTATCATATCGTTCCTACTCAATATCATATCGACCATCAATGATATCGTCCAGAGCAACTCAAACAACCTGAAATTAAACCTTGAGTAATCTAAGATATAATTAAGGGAAAGAAGAGAGAAGATATAGACCTAAGAGGTGAATGAACTTAAAATCAGGATGGGTGCTAAGTAGTCAGCAAAGTGTCATCTCATTGGTAGGAAGTGCAGCCCAAGCAAGCCATCACTCAATCTACTCAGACACATCCAGTGACTCAGAAGGGGAACTACCCATGGCCTCAGAGGACATGCATGGTTCAGTTCCAAGAGAGAACTTTATGTCTACCACAGAGGGAGAGTACCGGAGCTCTTTACAGTATGTATCCGCTAATCGACAGGGAGTCCTTATTTACCTTGATGGCATAAATAGGTTAGTAGCAAGAATGGTAAACTCTATGGATTCCACAATAGTTCCAAGACCTACAGTCAAGTACGAAGGAGGAGTTTACATGGACAAGTTAGTTCAAATCTATGTAGTGATTGAGAATCCTGACCAGATCAACGAAAGAGGGGAACGAGAAGGACTAGAAACTTCAGGAAGACCTAATCATGAAGACACTGTGACTACCCCAAGGGGCAAGTATGTGGTGATTCAAGTCTTGAGAGGAGACCTAATACCTCAAGATGACTATCTATTGGATGTATATTTCATCCATGGGTCGGACCTACTTTTACAAACAGATTCACCCACACAAGGAGAAGAAGTAAGCCCAGTAACCATCTATGAGCTGAAGGATCCAAAGGACGAGTCTAGAGTCACATACCTAGACCAAAATCAAAGGAGGTATTGGCTAGTAGATGGAGTTGATAGGTCTCAATTGAAATACATGGGATTGCGTGTATTCCCTCCTCCAGAGCAGGCAACTACCTCCCAAAACCCTTTTGGGTCCCATCAAGGAACAGAGAATACAATGTCAGGACAAACAAGTCAATGAAGCATCCCCACCTGAACACATGTGCAATTCACTATGCCAGGAATACATTCGTACAACCAAACCAACCCAGGGATGGGAAATACGAATAGACCACCTGCTAGACCAAGGCCACAACTAGGTGTGCAACTAGGAATGCATCCAATTAGACCAGCAATTCCTATAATGCTCATACCCCTAGAGCCAGTGAGAAGGCTGAGACCAATCCAAGTTGCTAAGTGCATGAGAAATCATTATGATGGTACAAGAGAGCCGTATGACCATATAGCAGAATTCAAGCAAGTGTTGCGAGCAGAACAAGTGGATAACTGTTTTGTGCAATATGAGTCCTTTGCACTAACCCTCATGGGAACAACCTTAACCTAGTTTCAACCTTTGGATCCAAACCACTTTGTAAATATTAAACAATTTTTCCAAGAGTTTATTAGGGAGTTTACCAAGCAGGGATTAAACACAACTCATCATCCTTGATTCATAGTTTTAAACAAAACCCCAAATGAAATGGTAAAAACTACTGCCCAAAGATTTAACCAATATGTTGACAGATGCCCAGTAATAGAAAGACCCTCACAGTAGAAGATGATATCTCTGTTCTTCGATGGATTGACTAATGGAACATTGAGAACCTTAGTTTATGTAAAATGACTACAGACATTGAGTGAGTGCCTCCAAGAATGCATTGACCTAGAAGACAACCTAGCGGATGACCTCAAAAATACACAAAGCTCCACTAAATCAGAAGACACTAGGAGTACTGTGATGACTAGTTCTAGTAATGTGGAGGAATTAGCAGAGTTGGTAGCTAAGAAATTAGGAGTGCATGGATAGAGAAATTATCAGAACCCACCAATGAGAATGCCAATGCTGAGGAGATGCAACCTCTACAGTGGAGACCACCCGTCTCATGCATGCACGAGAGGAGGTTTAGGCAAAACAAAACTAAGTTATGGCCTATTGGACATCAAAATTACCGACCCATAGATGATCCAATGTATATGCCGCAAATTTTCCCATATGAGGCTTTTGAACCACATGGACACTCCTTTTAACTTAGTATACGGATAGAATGTGATCTTACCAATTGACTTTTTAGTACCTACTCTACGTGTAGCACAACAGTATGATTGGGCCCGCCATGAACTATCCAAGCAATTGGACCAAATTGAGAAATTGCATGAAACCAGACTACAAGCAGTAGCGGGAATTTATGCCGCTAAAAGGAGGCAGAAAGCATATTATGATGCACATATCAAAGATAAAGGCTTAAAGGAAGGCGGTTTGGTATTAGTGTATACGTTGAGACAACATGCCAGGAAATTGCAGCAGCGAGGATATGGACCAATATTGATAAATTGAATCTCAACAAGCGGAGTAGTGAATCTAGCTATATTAGACGGAGATGTACTTCCCAACTACATTGGCGGCTGTAGAGTGAAAAGATATATGGAACCATTAACAGACCAAATGTTGGCATGACTCGTAGGAGCACAGAATCGGAAGAAGGAAGAAGAAGGGATCAGAGAAGAAGCTCGAATGGAAGCCCCGGAGCGAATCAGAAAGCGAAAAGAGTGGATGAAGTGATAAGATGAACGATATCTACAGGGAGAAGAACCTATACCCATGGCCAACTACCAAGTAGGGAATGCAAACAACACAAGCAATAGTATTTCCCTCCCATACTTAAACCTAAGAATTGGAAACATGGAATATCTATTAGTGGACGCTTTGATTGATATAGAAGCGGCCCTAAGTTGCATATGAATGTCGTTAATCACTCATCAACTTTGAATCCCATAAAGTATGTATGATAGGAATCGAAGGTCAAATCATCGAATGTGTAGGAGAAGCTCTAATGTCCCTTCATCTAGGAAACTCCTCTATGGAGCAAAGACTATTGGTATGTAAAGATGATGTTCTTATTGAAAATCTGATTCTAGGACAAGACTAGATCTTTGAAAATGAAGTCAACATACATCTTGCACAAGGATACATATATGCCAAGGTAGGGCATAAAGAAGTCTTTAGTTTGTTGGAAGATAGGTCGTCACAAATCCATAATGTCATTGTACCTAAGGAAGAGAACTCAAAGAAGGGAAAAGGAAATGATTCAGGAATAAATGTGTCTCAAGAGCGAACTAAACTAGAATTGCCTGCAAATAGGGAAATACTGCATGATTGTGTGACCACTTCTCCCACGAGACATGAGCCTGAGAGAAATAGCGAGGACATTTCTTCTCAACTTATCAACACTATAAGAAGGAAACCTACATGGATGTCAATTGTCCGGACATCTCATCCATGCAATATGCATCTACAATGGGTACGTAAGTATTGAATGACTCAACAAGTCAACACAACAAAGGAGCAGATCAACCATCCAATAGAAACACGATGAAACAACCACTATTCACAATCACAAATGGATAAACCAAGACTCAGCAATGCATATGGATCTCGAAAGCAGTCCGAGGGGTAACATGTCAAGAGATAGAAAAACTCAATGAGATGTCGTACTAAGAATGTGAAACAAAGGAGTCTATCAAGACTCACTGAGGATACCAGAGGACCACGACATATATAACCCAGACAAAGACCACAGAATGAGGAACTCAATGGAAGCAAATAAGGGTAAAAGATGGAAACAATGACCTAAAGGACAAAAGCCATGGAACGAAAACTCAAACATTTGTGGACATCAATCGTGTGGACATTGAAGAAGAAGTCCGCTTAGTGCATCAGCACTTTTGTTTTCCCAATATGCACAGATACACAATGCGGCAAAAGATACCATATATTCAAGAACAGTTATTCGAGGATAAGAAGCAATGGGGTCAGAAAAATTTCTTGAACAGAAGTGTGGCTTTAACAATATTAATCTATCACGCATTGGGTATTAGGGAATACCTTAAGAAAATGCCTTCATGAGTGGAAATGGCAAAGTATGCTAAGCCGGCCACAATAACGAGAAAGAAGAAAGGAGTAAAAATAGACATTGAAGAAGGCACTAGCTCTTAACCAAAAATGAGAGGTGCAAAGAGATTAAGAGAAGCATTGAAGACCGAGGAAGCAACTCATTCATCAAAAAGGCTACATATACTTCCTAGGACCAAAATTGAACTGTCCAAACCTATCACAAATGTCACATAACCCTAGTAGGAGATGGTTGAACCACGCCTTAAGAGAGAGGATTAGGAAGTAATCCTCAACCATGGCTTTTGGGGCAAGTGGTTAGCCCATCGCACTCCTAACCGGGAGGTTGTGAGTTCAATTCCCAACATTGGTATCAGAGCCTAGTTGAGAAATTGGGCGAGATGGAGGTTCACGCCTCATTCGTGGGCACTTGGAAAAAGCGCTTATCTGTGCTGAGTGTGAAACTGGCCTTGGATGAAGGCGCATGGGCATTTGGGCACCCAGAGAGGGTGGGATAGGTCCAAATTTGGTCCATGTGCTGGAGTTTGAGGTTGGTGGAAGCGCTCATGCATGGAAAGTGGGTCCAAGAGAGTCAAAAGGGTCCATAAGTGAGCATTGAGGACAATGCTCAGTCTAAGGGGGAAGGAATGTCACATAACCCTAGTAGGAGATGGTTGAACCACGCCTTAAGAGAGAGGATTAGGAAGTAATCCTCAACCATGGCTTTTGGGGCAAGTGGTTAGCCCATTGCACTCCTAACCAGGAGGTTGTGAGTTCAATTCCCAACATTGGTATTGAATGTCACATAACCCTAGTAGGAGATGGTTGAACCACGCCTTAAGAGAGAGGATTAGGAAGTAATCCTCAACCATGGCTTTTGGGGCAAGTGGTTAGCCCATTGCACTCCTAATCGGGAGGTTGTGAGTTCAATTCCCAACATTGGTATTAGAGCCTAGTTGAGAAATTGGGCGAGATGGAGGTTCACGCCTCATTCGTGGGCACTTGGAAAAAGCGCTTATCTATGATGAGTGTGAAACTGGCCTTGGATGAAGGCGCATGGGCATTTGGGCACCCAGAAAGGGGTGGGATAGGTCCAAATTTGGTCCATGTGCTGGAGTTTGAGGTTGGTGGAAGAGCTCATGCATGGAAAGTGGGTCCAAGAGAGTCAAAAGGGTCCACAAGTGAGCATTGAGGACAATGCTCAGTCTAAGGGGGAAGGAATGTCACATAACCCTAGTAGGAGATGGTTGAACCACGCCTTAAGAGAGAGGATTAGGAAGTAATCCTCAACCATGGCTTTTGGGGCAAGTGGTCAGCCCATCGCACTCCTAACCGGGAGGTTCTGAGTTCAATTCCCAACAACAAAGGAAGAATTAAAGGAAGCTTTGGAAGATACTCACAAATTCATGGAAGGACAAGTAAACCTTCCAATACAAGGGCACCATTATCATCAAGATCATCCAAAGACCTTGCAAGGAAAGAGGTTGACAAAGTTCCATAGATATTGTTGCAAAACAATGTCAAATTAGTCCAAAATCCATTTAGGGCAAAAACTCTAATTTTGGTACTTAGTCATTTTTGGCACAAAAATGGGTAAAATTTATATAAGAGCCTATGTTGTAGAGCTTGAAGAGAGCTTTCCAATGGTATGACATTCAGTCATCAGAGATCGGATTTGAGAGAAAACCCTAACCCTAATTTTCTACTGATTTAGGGTTTTGACCTCATATGATAGCTCTCGGCATGAGGATCATAAAAATGTTGTCAGATCATTCATCAGGTAGTCAGAAGTGTAAACAAAGCAGGTCAAAAAGCTATTTTTAAAGTTAGCTAAAAGCAACTTTAAAAATAAAGCAAACTCACTTAAAAATAAAGCAAAAGCAATTTAAAAAGCGATGAGATTAAAATAAAGTGCTTTTTGGTGAGTTTTTCACATGAGACACTCAAGGCTATATAAAGAAGTTTTTGGGTCACTTCTAGGACATCCTACACCAATTGCAATGCTAGCTTTGGTCCCTCAGTAGAGGTGGTGCTCTAGCACACATGGGGCAGCCATGGTGCATTCTAGGAGCATGTTGAGGAGCAGTTATGGAGTTCTTCTTGGAGAAGAACAAGCACACACTCTTGATTATGGAGAGGAATTACCCATCAGCAACTTGGTGGTGTGGATCAACCATCCACATGATGTATTTGAAGATTGTCTTCTACATGAAGATTTCGGTTTACTTCAAAGACATTGGATGGTGGTTAACATAAGATTTGCATCTTATGTTAAGAATTCAGGTACATATTCTCTTTATGCACACAAGTACTACTTGAAGTATATGGAAGTGACATCCATAACAGGAGGAGTCCTATTCAGCATAGGTACAAGAGAATCAGTACATGTATGCTTTATGCACATTTGGATGAGGTGTTTGAGAAGGTATGTTCATATGAATTTGAGGATTTCTGGCAGCAAACTTGTTAGCATTCTATGCTAATTTTCTAAGTATGTGATCTTTCACACATGTATCTGACTTAGGATCTTCCATAGCCTAAATTCATATTAGGGTTTGCTGAATATCTGTATTAAACTGATCTTTCCTCTTTCTGTCACTCATATTCACTCTTCTACAACCAGGTCACACATCTCATGTATATTCAAATTTCTGTCCATACATCTGAATATGTTTGTTACATTTGTACATTCACTCATCCATCTATTTGTGTTCACATAGAGTGGTTGAGAGTTTTGCTCCCACATTGTAAATTGACATTTGTATATGATAGTGTGAGTAAGCACTAGCTTATGTAACACTTTACACATGTTGTCTAATCTTTCTCTATCTTTATCTCATCATTTTTATGATTAAGAGTGGTATGTTCATGTTTTATCAATATTAGAAGATTGCTGAAATTTATGTTGTAGATCCTGGACCTATGGAACCTTGGACCTGTGGTATTAATTATGGGCCTACCTAATTTCCAACATTTGGTATCAGAGCATAAGGTTCACAGGTTCCCAGACTTCCAGGTTTACAACATATGATTTAAGAGCATCTTCTAACATTTGACATTTGTCATATGACATACACACTTAATCTAGATGAGTAGAGATTTGAGAATTAGACAATTCAGTCACATGTTTATTGTGTGAAGTATGAAGTTGATGATTTGTTAGCAGCCAAATATTTTTGGAAGAGTATGAAAATACTTTACAAAAGTATTATTTGAAGACCAAGACTTGATGAAGAGAAGGCCACTTCAAATTCAAGGAAGAACAATGGTAACAATGGTTCGGAGAAGATGAAGGAACCAGATCAACATCAAATCACAGGTATTAGTTTTTACTATCAGATTATCATTTGCAGGTCATATCTTAGAAGAGCAGTTTTGAAGAGATTTGAAGGATTGAAGCTTTTATACACTTTCATTCTTTGAAAGTAAAAGCATTAGTTACATCCAAACATGTATCTAGAAGTTGTTCTTGACAGTTTTGATGATCTCTTTCATGGCAAGAAAGCTCATCTAAGAAGACAAAATTGGAGATCATATGAGTTTTGTTTTCAGCCAAGTTTGTGTTGTAAGTTGGTTGGAAGTTTTTGCTCACATTTTGTATCTAGAGAGGTAAATCTAGAAAGGTAATTCATCATTCAGACAACAAGTTGGTGAATTCAGTCATATCAGTCACAATTTGAAGTAGAGTTTTGATTCAAGAAATATGAGGAGATGATAGAACATGATTATATGTTCACTTCCATTTGTATACCATGTTTGTTTTATCTCTTACTCTTAGCACTAGAGGAAGAGGAAAAGTTCATTTGAAGAAGTCAAGAGTACTTAGTACTTCAAGATGAAGAGAACAAAACGTATGGAAGAGAAGTTTGAAGATGTAGACATCATGAGATGGAAGAAAGATGCAGAAGAAGAAAGTCCAACATTTCCAAAAGAAAAGTAAGACTTTCTTTTCTCATATATCTTCCATATACTTTTCCATCCCCTACATCCAAAGACAAGCCTACGAGAACATCTTGTGAAGAAGATAGTTTAAAGAAGAAGCAATTTCTTGTTTTGCATGATATTTGGTCATGTTTTAGTAGGTTTTGACAAACAATTGCGTTGAGAGAAAGAAAAGCAGCAGATATATGGACTCATATGTGTATGAGTTATATTTTAGTTGAAGCTTTTTAGAAGGCAACTTATATGTTCCCTCGAAGAATTCTTGAAGTGCCAATTCAGAGCTAATTGGTATATGACAAGCTGTAGAGAAGTATATTTCTTCTTTATCTAACTCTTGAGGTAAAAGAGTATTTGTAGCAGATGTTGAAGACGGGTTGAGGTTTTGTGTTTGTAAAAGGAAAATTCAGATTTTTGTTGTACCAATTAGTTGAAGAATCTACTTTCTATGATTGTCTTGTTTTTTGGATACATGCTTGTATTCAAAAAGGTGTTCCATCAGATCCTATCACTTGATCGAGAAGTGGAGTTAGCCAAAAGAAAGTCAAGCAGATACTATCATATTTCACCCGAGTAGAATATGAAGATATGAAGTATCAACTTGCAGCTTTTGGAGTTCTCGTTGCAGAAGGTTATGAATCCTAAAATGCTTTCAGCAATGTTTTTATTGGATCAGCTAACCTTATTCTAGATTTTAGGAAACTAAGGAATGACAAGGAAAGCTATTGGCATGTGCACAATGCTAATAAAAGGGTTCAAATTATAAGTTTAACACACAGGTATTATAATTATGAAAGATCAGATTTATGAAGGAAGACGTTCCAGATTTCATAAAGTCTAATATATTTGAAGAATTATGGATACTAGTTTTAAACATCCAGGGGGATGATGAAACATGAAGACTTATTTTTTAGCCATATGTGAAAGAATGCAGAGTCATACCTATAAGGATTCCAGGTATTCCTATATCAGGTATTCCTATATTTCCTTTGTTAGTTTCTCTTCATGTTCCATCTTTGTAAGAAGAATGAAGAAGGAGAATGTCTGGAGAAAGTTTCTGTTAGGTGTTCCTGTTCAGGAGAAGGTTCTATAATTCTATTGAAGAGAAGCTTGATATTTTAGAGAGGTATGTTTTAGAGGTGCACACATATATGTTTATACCAGATTCTAAAGGAAAGAGGTATGAAGGATTTACAGATTGAACAAGGATGAAGACATGATGACATCATATATTTTTTTATGAGATTCATGAGTTGAGTTGAGTTGAGTTGAGTTGAGTACAATCAGAGATGAACCATCAGTGTTCATAATACACTAAGTTGTGAGTTGTCAGTCACAAGTCCCAGGATTGAGTTCTTGATTATGTTTAGTGTATTTACATGACACAACAGAAGTACGTTGAGAAAGTTTTTGTAAGGTAAATGCAAATATGTGGATCCTAATGTATGTTTTCAGGTTTGAGAAGACAAGAGATAACATGTTCAGAGTCAGTACTTGCTACATATGTTGACAAGCAGTGATTGTTTGATGTATACACTATTCGATATCTAGTTTGCATATTTTCTCAATTTTTATGGTTCATATTCAACAAGTTCAGGTTTGAAAGTCAATTTGGGGAGTACAAGTTTGAAGTTTATGATAGTTTGCAGACGAATGAAGTTGCTTATTGTTAGCAGCAGACAAGGAACTGAAGGACTGACAAGGCAGGGCAGTCAGAGAAGAGAGTCAGAGGGGAGAGAAGGCACAAGCAGACAAGGGAGTCAACGACGATCTGGCAAGTAGGCCAATAATTTTCTTCATGAAGAAGCAAGTACGAGCATTCACGCAGATCTAGCACTAAGGCAACCCTTTAATTTTTCAAAACCCTTACACCAATTAAAAGTGATTCTCATCACTAACAACCCCTGTAAATACCATGTTCACCTTTTTGTAGCTCCATTTTGTGCAAGCCGAGGAGTCCTCGAGCTTGAGGAGCCTTAGAAGTAGTTGCTTACCAATTTTCGTATTTTTTAGATCTCGTTTGAGCCCTCAAATAAGCCCTGGAACCTAATTTTTAACTAAGCCGGACACTAGGACAGGGCCAAAGCTAGACAAAAACTATAAATAGAGCTAGAGAGCTCATTTTTGGGGTTAACTTGTAATAGTTTGGAACTTGTATGAGCTTTCTGGAAGTAATCTAGAGAACTCCATTGCTTCTCACTCTTTGTCTTGCCTTGTGTGCGCGTGTGTGTGTATGTGTGTGCATGTTAGTGTGCTTCTCACTCACGCACTTGTGCCTACACTTGCTCGAGGTCTTCATACCATCCTCACGTCTTCCCGGATTGACATTAAAGGAGGTGCTACTCCTCACTGAGCTACACCAAATTTTGGCGCCATTGCCGGGGATCGAGCTTTGAGGACGAGCGTGTGATGGTAAGACGTAGAGTTGACGCGTTGGAGTTGAAGGTATTTTCTTCACTTTCATCTATTTTCTTGTTTTTTCTTCACCATCTTCATCACCATCATCATCATCACCATCTCCCACCTCCATCTCCATCATCGCGAAAATTTTCAGTTTTGATCATATCACCATCTCCACCTCATTTCCTTCATTCTACTTGTGAGAGAGAGCGAGAGAGCGATATTGCTTGCACTGTTTTTGCATGTTTCTTGAGCATTTTGCAGGTTCTTGCTGAATCATCACCCCCAGCACACTGCGCAGGTATGAAAAACTCAGAAACTGTCTCTGCGTCGTCGACCTCTGTCGATCGCGATCGACAGAAAATTCGCCCCTTTGGTAAAATAAAGCACACCACTGTGACAAGCACAAAGAGCACATCCTAAAACACTAAAAACAGTAGAAAAAATCCACGGTTCTCTGTCAATCGCGACCGACAGACCCTGTCAATCGCAACCGACAGACCTGTCGATCGCGACCGACAGACCTGTCGATCGCGACCGACAGACCTGTCGATCGCGACCGACAGACCCCACGACCGATTGACTGCCACGTAGGACCCTGTCAATCGCGATTGACACTGTCGATCGCGATCGACAGCCACGACCGACACCTCAGTCAGTCGCGATTGACACCGTCGATCGCGACCGACTGAAATTCAACGATTGATTGACTTTTTCGCGTAGCCACGTGTCCATCGCGACGGACACAGCCCCGATCGATTGAATTCACGGCGAAAAACCCGAAAAAAGTGTCGATCGCGATTGACGCCATCGATCGCGATTGACAGGACTCACGACCGACTCTGTCGATCGCGATTGACACTGTCAATCGCGACTGACGTGTCGATCGCGACCGACAGGCCCCGACGGACGCCTCTGTCAATCGCGATTGACAGACCTGTTGATGGAGAGCGTTAATCTCCAAAAGAACAAATTGACCTTGAATTTAGATCACCTCTATATCAAGATCAACTTTAGACTCCACCTAATTTAGAGAATCTTCACCAAATTATCAGAAAATTGATTATTCTGAAAAATTCAGTTTCTTCAGAAAAGTCTGCTGCAGATTAGTCACTCATTGACTAATCAATCCTGTAAAGTTTTTGATAAAACTTTGCACAACACTTTGCCTTAAGGTTGCGCAACTTTGCCAAGTTAAATCTCTCAAAAAGATTAAGTACACACTGAGAAATGTGTGAAACACTTTACCTATGTCTGAAAGTGCTTCTCTGCAATGGCGACTTTGACACCTGCAACTTCTTAGCACTGGTTCTCCCAAAGTAAATCCCGTTTGATCAAGATCTTTTAGCCATAGATGGCTTACCTTCCAACTTAGATTTTAAGCCCTCACTTGTGTAAAACTTTACACTGTGGACTGAGCACTGACCATTTCTTTGAAGGTGAAATGTGCGCCAGATTTTTCGACTCTCAGAACATCTTCACATATGAATGTTCCTAAAAAAAATTCTCACAGCCTGATTGAAATTAATCTCTCAAATTCTAGCCATAGATAGATTAGCTATGGACTTAGATACGTGCAAAAGGATTCTTCAAAAAATTAAGCACAGAAGGAGAATGGGAGAGAAGATCGACGCGCAGAATTCTACAACATTTTCTTCTTCATTACTTTTCATACATATGGTTGATGATACATACAATGTTCATCACCTCTTCACCTATTCTTCTCTATCTGATCTATATCACTCTCTCTTACTATGAATACGTATCTATAGATATATATACGAGTCTAGCTCGTCATCTTTTTCAAAATACATTGAACTATTTACAAGAGTAATATACAAAAGAAACATTTCTGATTCTATTTTCTTCCTCTGAAAGTAATCTTCATTCTTCCACATATCTTCTCACTTTGATCTTCATATAATCACTATTGATGATTGCTCTGCTCCAACAGCTCCCCCTCAATCTTCAATTGTGATTACCTGCATCTTCTTTATTCCTGCCATATCTTTAAACCTCTGCAACTTAGGTCCATCCAAACTTTTAGTCATCATATCTGCAAGTTGATCTTTTGTAGGGGTGTGTATGACTTCAATTTCCTTCTCAATGACCTTCTCTCTCAGAAAATGATACTGTATTTCAATATGCTTAGTTCTAGCATGAAATACAGGATTAGCTGCCAAGTATAATGAACTCATATTGTCTCCACAAATAATAGGAGTACTCTGAATCACATCAAAAACTTTCAAAAGTGTCTTTAGCCATATTACCTCTTTTGCAGCTTCCACCATACCTTTATATTCTGCTTCTGTAGATGACAAAGCAACTGTATGTTGCTTCTTGGAACACCATGAAATCAATTTGTCTCCTACATAGCACAAGTATCCATGTGTTGATCTTCTATCATCCACATTACCTGCCCAATCTGCATCACTATATATCTTGATTCTTGTATCTGAAGTAAACCCATAGTACAACCCTTCTTTGAGTGTACCCTTGATGTACCTAAGTACTCTTTGTCCTGCAATCCAATGTTCCTTTCTAGGACAATGCATGAATTGTGAAAGCACACCAACTGCATATGACAAGTCAGGCCTTGTCAATGTAGCATAAATCAAGCTACCAACCAAACTTTGATAGAGTTTCATATCTCTGAACTCTTCTCCTCCAAACCTAGACAATTTATGGTTCACTTCCAAAGGTGTAGGTGCAACCCTGCAATCTTCCATTTTAAATTTGGTTAGCAAATTTTTAAGATACCTTTCTTGGGTCACATATACTCCATGTTGAGTATAAGAGATCTCCATTCCCAAGAAGAATGATAGGTTCCCCAAATCACTGATTTTGAACTCTTTCTCCATCTGCTTCTTGATCATTTGTATCTCCTTATCATCTGTTCCTGTAAGTATTATGTCATCAACATAAATACACACATAAATGAATCCATTTTCACTTGCTTTGACTAGCAAGCTACTATCTGCCTTTGATGCTTGAAATCCAAGATCATTCAAGAATTTTACAAGCCTATAATTCCAAGCCCTTGGGGCTTGCTTCAACCCATACAAAGCTCTCTTGAGCTTACATACATAATTTGGACTCACTTGATCTTTGAACCCATCTGGTTGCTCCATGTAAACTTCATCTGAAATGTAACGATTCAAGAAAGCATTTTTAACATCTAATTGAGACAACTTCCAACCTTTACAAGCAGCAATTGCAATGAGTGTCCTGATGGTTGTCATCTTTGCCACAGGACTATAAGTCTCATCATAGTCCACTCCATATGTCTGTGCATACCCTTTCACAACAAGTCTAGCTTTGTACCTAGACACACTTCCATCTGCAAATCTCTTTGTTTTGTAAACCCACTTACATCCAATAATCTTCTGACTATTAGGTTTAGGAACCAAATCCCATGTTTGATTCTCTATCAATGCATCATACTCCTCTTGCATAGCATCTTCCCAATTCTTCTTCCCTTTGGCTTCTTCATATGTAGAAGGGTCTTCATCTGCTTTTACCAAATAAGCATAATCTTTAGTAGTCAAGAATGAAGTGTCATAGCTATACCTTGTAGGTTGCCATTTGTGCGTAGATGATCTCCTAACTTCTGCACTTCTTGAGGTCTCTGGTTCATCACATTCTGGATCAAACCTTGGCCTCTCTTCAACTTCAATCTGCACTTCATTACTCTCACTTTCATCAAGTAATTGAATCTTTGCTTTACCTTTCCTTTGTTCCACTACTTCTTCATCATCTGCATGTACATTATATTTACCTGCATACCAAGTACCTTGCTCATCAAATGTAACATCCTTGGATACAATAAATTGCTTTGTGGATGGACTCCACAACCTGTATCCCATTTGCTTATCATCATAACCAATGAATACATACTTCTCTGCCTTAGGCTCCAACTTATGCCTCAATTGAGATGGCACATATGCATATGCCAAGCATCCAAATATTCTGCAATGATCCAAGGTAGGTTTCTTACCCCACCAAGCTTCATATGGTGTCATACCCTGCAAAGCTTTACAAGGCAATCTATTAACCAAATATGTAGCTGTATTAACAGCCTCAGCCCACAAATAATTTGGGCAATTCTTCTCTTTCATCATGGACCTTGCAAACTCAACAAGAGTCCTATTTCTTCTTTCTGCTACCCCATTTTGTTGAGGAGAGTACCTGCAAGTAACTTCTCTCTTTATACCTGCATTCCACAAATAATCATTGAACTCATTTGAAAAATACTCTCCCCCTCCATCTGACCTTAGTCTCTTCAATTTTTGACCTGTAATCCTTTCTGCATATGCATGATAGTGTTTAAATGTATCAAACACTTCTGACTTTTCCTTAATCACATAAATTGTGATCCACCTAGTAGCATCATCAACATATATGACATAATATCTTGAACCATTTATACTAAAGTCCTTTGAAGGACCCCACACATCTGTATGCACCAATTCAAGTCTTTCTGAATACATAAATCCATGCTTGGAATAGGATTGCTTATGAGCCTTACCTAATTGACATGCCTCACATCTGTATGTCATGTGTTGACCTGCAATGTTAGGCATTCCAAGCACTGAATCATTGTTAATCATTTCTTTGATACCTCTTTCATTAAAGTGTCCAAGTCTTTTGTGCCAAAGATCCAATTCTGACACCTTCTGCTCTCCATATGTGAACATAGCATGTCCAACATTTCCTTGTACCTTCAATGTGAAAAGCCTTCCTTCTTTCTTTCCTGCAATAACTTGTTTATACCCTTGACTAGGGTCTTCCACATAAACTCCATCATTGGTAAACCTTACCTCATAACCTTTTTCCACAATTTGACCTACACTGATCAAATTCTTTGGAATTGTGGGAACATAAAGTACCTTACTCAGAAGAGTGCTCCCATCCTTAGCCTTGACTGAACCAATTGACTTTACCTTATGCTTTGTATTATCACCTGTATGAACTGTATGATTAATTGCATTATGATCTAGGTCAGTCATCAAAGCAATATTTCCACTTAAATGATTACTACATCCTGAATCAATATAGAACACTCTCATGTCCTCATGTGAGGTTTCACATGTATTCATAATGAGAGTCGAATCCTCCTTTTGATCTGATGCATAGTTGTAGTAGGTGTTATTATAGGATTGATTTTGGAAGTTTCTTCCACCACCTCTTCCAAAAGAATTCCTACCACCTCTACCTCTGCAATTTCCTCTCTGAAATCTACCACCTCTTGCTCTTTGATTAAAGTTCTGATAATTACCATTGTTTTGATTATTGTGCCAACAATCATGAGATAGATGATTGGTCTTACCACATATCCAACAAGCTCTTGCATTATCTTTGTTGTTTCTGCCTCTTCCTCTACTTCTGCCATTTCCTCTTCCTCTTATGAAGTTTGCTTGGTTTGAAGTACCTTCTTCTTCACCTGATTGTTGCTTCCCTTTGTTGGCTTTCTTCTTGTCTTTAGAATACATTGCATGACCTGCACTCTTATCAACATCTCCTTTGACATCATTCTCAAAAGTTAGCATATGACCTAACAATTGATTCAAATCAGGAGTAAAGTGATCTAATGAAAGTTCTATAGATAAAATGAAAGGCTTCCACTTCTCATCTCCTCTTAGCCCTGTGAGTATTTGTCTTACCAATTTGTCTTCTTCAATATCTTCATCAACTGCACCTAAAGAATCTGCAATGTCCTTCATCTTTGTCACATAATCAGAAATTGATTGTGAGGCCTTCTTCTTGAAGGTAGTAAACTCTGCCCATAGTGAAGCCTTCCTTGATTTGGTTGTATTTTGGAAATGCTCTTCCAAAGCATTCCAAATGTCACAAGCACTCTCAAGTCCTCTAATGTGAGGAAGCAAATAGTCATTGACTGCCATGTAGATGATGCTTCTTGCTTGAGCATCCTTCTTCATCCAATTCTTCAAATCTGCAAGCTCCTCCCTAGTTGGAACACTAGAATCTCTGAATTCTGGCTTTTCTTCATCTCCTGTGATGTATCCTATCAGATCTTTGCTCATAAGGTGAGCTTCCATCCTCATAGACCATGCAGGATAGTTCTCTCTATCCAACTTTTCAATTTGGAGACTATCTCCCATATTTACTTCACCTGTAGCTTCAAATCTTTAACCTTTACAGATAATAAATGTACCTTTACTTCGAATGTTGCTCCTTCTGATCCTTTTGATGCTCTTTGTATGTCTTCCTTCAATCTTTCTTCAACCTTTACCCTTCTGCACCTTCAAAATGTAAAGATTTGTACTTCTGCAATAGTCGGAGTCTTCTTCTTCTCAATTTTGACACAACCTGCTTTGATACCACTGATGGAGAGTGTTAATCTCCAAAAGAACAAATTGACCTTGAATTTAGATCACCTCTATATCAAGATCAACTTTAGACTCCACCTAATTTAGAGAATCTTCACCAAATTATCAGAAAATTGATTATTCTGAAAAATTCAGTTTCTTCAGAAAAGTCTGCTGCAGATTAGTCACTCATTGACTAATCAATCCTGTAAAGTTTTTGATAAAACTTTGCACAACACTTTGCCTTAAGGTTGCGCAACTTTGCCAAGTTAAATCTCTCAAAAAGATTAAGTACACACTGAGAAATGTGTGAAACACTTTACCTATGTCTGAAAGTGCTTCTCTGCAATGGCGACTTTGACACCTGCAACTTCTTAGCACTGGTTCTCCCAAAGTAAATGCCGTTTGATCAAGATCTTTAGCCATAGATGGCTTACCTTCCAACTTAGATTTTAAGCCCTCACTTGTGTAAAACTTTACACTGTGGACTGAGCACTGACCATTTCTTTGAAGGTGAAATGTGCGCCAGATTTTTCGACTCTCAGAACATCTTCACATATGAATGTTCCTAAAAAAAATTCTCACAGCCTGATTGAAATTAATCTCTCAAATTCTAGCCATAGATAGATTAGCTATGGACTTAGATACGTGCAAAAGGATTCTTCAAAAAATTAAGCACAGAAGGAGAATGGGAGAGAAGATCGACGCGCAGAATTCTACAACATTTTCTTCTTCATTACTTTTCATACATATGGTTGATGATACATACAATGTTCATCACCTCTTCACCTATTCTTCTCTATCTGATCTATATCACTCTCTCTTACTATGAATATGTATCTATAGATATATATACGAGTCTAACTCGTCATCTTTTTCAAAATACATTGAACTATTTACAAGAGTAATATACAAAAGAAACATTTCTGATTCTATTTTCTTCCTCTGAAAGTAATCTTCATTCTTCCACATATCTTCTCACTTTGATCTTCATATAATCACTATTGATGATTGCTCTGCTCCAACACCTGTCGATCGCGATTGACAAGCTTCTCGGCCAAAAAATTAGGGTTTTTTATTCTAAGCTTTGGGGATAGTTTTTGGGCATGTTGGTCTAGCAATTAGTGATTTGTGAAGTCCCTAGACCTGTGATTTGAGAAAAATCCTGTGATCTGTTAGCCTGTTTGAACCCTGTTTTAGCACCAGAACCCTGAACTGACATAACTTTCTCATACGAAATCCGTTTGCTGTGATTCTTGTTTTGTTAGAAAGCTCGTGGGGATTATTAGATTGGGTATTTTGAAGTTGACCATACCCAGGGGGAACAAAATTTAGGGATCTCTAGAATTGTTTTCCAAAAACTCACAGTGCAAATTGGTATTTATGATTCATGAATGAAAGTGAAGGGTTCTGTATTTGGAATTTAAGTCTTGAGCTAACTTTGGAACTCTTACAGATCTATTGAGAGCATCGAAGGGCATTCAAAGCAAGTGTAAGTGCAAGCTTGGGAACACACGTCCTGGGCACACTAGGGCATCAACACAAGGAAAGGAACTCAAGGTTGGAATATTCTCAACTCCCTCTGTCATTTTCTAGCTCAAGTTAAGTACGAATAGTGCTAGAAATAAGCTGGGGCGACGGTAGGCAGTTATCAAGTTGAAGACTACCTAAAAACTCAAGTTCAAGTTAAAAACATAATCTCTGTACTGTCGATAACATAAAGGAAAAGAACCTAACGTGGAACGATCAACCTAAAAGTACGAAGAACATTCAAGTATTCCTGACGACGTGATATCAGACAAGACCTTAAACACGATAAATAACTAAAAAGAATCAAGTGACTGATACCAATTGATCAGCAACGAGGTTGTACTCTGGGCAAAAAATTGGGCTACTTAAATAGGCATATGAACCTTAGATCAGGACGACATCTAGTAAGGGATAGACAAAGCCTTAGGTCTTCAGAGGCTAGTGTCAACCACACTGCTAGGTCTTGGGCCCAGCAGTTGAGCCACCACTCATACTACCCTAGCTCTGAGACCAGTGAATCAGAGATGTCTCAAGGCATGGACAGACCTACGGGAAGTTCAGGAGTGCCATACTTGCACAGAGTAGAAGGCCCTTACAAAACACAATTGGAATACCTTAGGACCAACCGATTAGGTGCTAGCATCTATGAGGACGGTCTAGGAAGATCCGTGGTCTAGATTAAAAATCCTGATCAGTCCATTGGACTAGAGCACCCAGCTGTCAAGTTTGAAAACGGAGCATACTTGGACAAAGAAGGAACCATATACGTAGTCACCAGTCACCCAGATAGGACAGATGAATTCAGAAATGTGATCTCAGAAACGGATTTAGGTGACCTGGAGCAAGGAAATACGGATGTAGAACCTAGAACCCCCCGAGGCAAATATGTTCTTACGAGAATTCTCACTCCTGAGTGGATTCCCCAAGACAACAAGAGCATAGATCTGCTTCTGAACCGAGAGACTGATGAAGCCTTTTGGAGGTATAAATCTGATCGGCCAAATGATATAGGAACAATCATGATCTATGAGTTTAAAGATCCTGATAGCCCAGGCAGAGTGACCTACCTAGATCACGCCTCAGAGAGGATCTTTGTGGTTACAGAAAATGATAGGCATGCTTACACTTGGAAGGGTGAATTCGTTTTCCCCCAACCAAGATCGAACGTGTCCTTTGGTCACCCAAGAGCTGGAACCTCCCACGCTCACGGAACTCAAAGAGACAGACATAGAGAAAGGCCGGAGGTGAGCTTTGCCAACTCAGGGGGCAGAGAAAGAACGAGGACGGAAACAAATAGCGTAGAGCCTGAGGTCCTTAGAGCCCCAGGACATCGAAGAAATGCCGATGATTTCCCTCTACCACGACCTAGAGAGCATACAAGGACTTTGAGACCAACTCAGCTAGTTAAGTCCATGAAGAATTACTTCGATGGCACCGGAGATCCATACGATCATGTGGCCGAGTTCAGGCAAGTCTTGAGAGCTGAACAAGTGGAGGATTTATTCACGCAATATAATGCCTTTGGTCTAACCCTTAGGAACACAGCCCTTACGTGGTTTCAACCATTGAATGAGAGACAGTTCAGGAGCATCGACCAACTCCTAGAGGCTTTCATTATTGAATTCTCTAAGAGTGGCATAAGACATAACACCTCCTCGTTGATTCACAGCTTCAAGCAAACCCCTCAAGAAACCGTGAGACTTGCAGGAAGAAGATTTAGGCAATACTTAAAAAGATGTCCTGTTTCGGAGCTCCCCACACCTGCTAAGCAAGTGGCTTTATTCTTGGATGGATTGCTAAGTACCAAATTGAGATCTTATGTGTACTTGAAGGACCCTAGGACCATAGAAGAGTGTGTACGCATGTGCATTGACATCGAGGATAACCTAGGGGAGGAGTTAGAGCTTTCCAAGATATACAAAGATTCAGATAGTGCCTCTAACCTCTCTTCCACGCAATCCACATCAATTGAGGAACTTGCAGAGAAAGTAGCTCAGAAATTGGGTGTCACTAGCAAACAGATCCCAAGGTTTGCCCCGGTGAAAAGATGCTATACTTGTGGGGGTGACCATATGGCAAATGTATGTCCCATTATGGCTCAACCCCAAGTAAATCCTAGTAGCCAGTACTGCACCATAGAACGGAGGTACACCAATCACACCGTGCAAGATTGCCCATACAACAAGCAGGCGGCTAGGCAACCCTACCCTCAGCCATACCCTCAGCAGGGAAGATACCAGAACCCGTACCCTCCACAGCCATATGGCAGGCCACAACAACCTTATCAACAACCATACCAAAACCAACAAAGGCCTCAGCCTGTGTTAGCACAACAACCCCCTGCCCCAGCTAATGTGATCCCAGTAAAATATGCAGCAGCAGAAGAAAACCTGAATAGAGCTATAGTCCCTGTAACACCACTGCTTTCTGAAAGTGACCCCAGTGACCATAGCTTTGATTCTACACATGTCGATAGTCCCCATGCTTACTACATGCAATCTCCTGAACATGGTGAGTCCTACTACAGTGAGGAACCGAGTGAACCTAGTGTTGGCGAAAACTTCGGCTCTAACGCCACTGTTGCGGAAATACTTTCGCCTTGAAGGTGAGTTTCGCGACAAGACTTGAACTCTGTCAGGCCTGCGGAAATTGTCGCGCCACCGTAGTAGGATGCTAAACTAGAGTGATTCAGAACACCTCTGTAATCAACAGTAGCTAAGCCTAATTAACGTCGCTTTAACTGTGTTATCCTGCAACACAAGTTCCACCGGAACTTCACCAGACTGTTACTGGACTGACACCGTAGTAGTACCGGAACTTTACCGAAATAAACTTGGTTCTGTTTGTAATTGCTTCAGATGAACTTATGTGAAGTAAGGAAGTAATGTGTGAACTTCCTTCACCGAATGAACTTCCTTCTGGAAACTTCACAGTTCTGAAGTGCTACTTTCCGGTTAACTTTTGTACTGTGTGTACATCTTCATTCCACCGGAAACTGTGATCAGCTTAAAGTAGAGATGTCTAGCTACAAGATGAGCTATCTCTCATACAAAGCTTCAAACTCTGCTACGAGTTATACTTCGTTGTTCTACCGAAAAAACTTGTTTTCTGAGAAACTGTAACTGACCAGAAATTACTGAAACATGTTTACTGAGTAAACTGTTATGCGTTTACAGAGAAGATACTGAAGTACGTTTAATAACGAGTCGTGACAGCAAACGATAAACGGAACTTCCTACCGTAACACGAAATAACTTCAGATTCTTCACAAGTAAAGATTGCGCGCAGACATCCACATGAACATGTGTTTTCGATTTGAGAAGATGTGTACAAGTAAGCTTGGCCTCTTCTTGCTCAAGTTTACAGAAACTCTCCTACAGTGAGTAGTTTCTTATTACCATCTCTCTTCAGATGAAAAGACCCGACACTTCAGGCTTGTGTTATTCATCTGTACATACGCGATCTATGGCGTCTTCTGAGAACTTCTAACTCTCTTCACTTATACGCGATCTATGGCGTCTTCTCTCAGTCTCTCGTTCTCCTCTGTGTATCACTGTGTCTCTCGCATACACGCATGTGTTTGTTCTTCAAAACTTGCTGTATATATATACAATTTCTTTGGCGCTCTTCTGCCCTGTCATTCTTTCAATTCGCGTTATGCGCGCCTTACGCGCCCGCCGCGGTTAATTGCTCTGTTATGCGGACACCGCGCACTAACTTCGCATACTGTACACCTGTGCACTGATTTTCTGGAAGATTCTGTTTCTTTCTTGTTTGTTGTGTCAAATTCGTGAGTGTTTCCTTAACAGCTCCCCCTCAATCACTAATTTGACCTCTTCCGGTCTTTCATATATCTTTCTTTCTTTTATTCCTGCCATCTCTTTGAATCTGTTTGTCTTTGTTCCATCCAGGCTCTTAGTCAGTATGTCTACAATCTGATCTTCGTAGGAGTGTAGAATATTTCTATCTCTTTCTCCATTACTTTTTCCCTTAGGAAATGGTACTGAATCTCTATGTGTTTTGTTCTTGCATGAAACACAGGATTCGCTGCAAGATACAGCGAGCTCATATTATCTCCATGTATAGTTGGTATACTTTGATCTATACCCATGCTTTTAAGTAAAGTCTGCATCCATATCACTTCTTTTGCTGCTTCTACCAGTCCTTTGTATTCTGCTTCTGTTGACGATAAGGCTACTGTGTGTTGCTTCTTCGAACACCAGCTTACCAGCTTATCTCCTAGGTATATCATATACCCGTGCGTTGATCTTCGGTCATCTTGACTTCCTGCCCAATCTGAGTCACTATATGCTCTGAGATTTATGTCTGACGTAAAAGGATAATATAATCCTTCCTTTATAGTTCTTTTGATATATCTGAGAACTCTTTGTCCTGCAACCCAATGTTGCTCTGTCGAACAATGCATAAACTGTGAAAGGACTCCCACCGGAAAACTGAGATCCGGTCTTGTTAGCGTAGCATATATTAAGCTTCCTACTAACGATTGATACTTCTTCATATCTTTAAACTCTGTGCCACTATATTTACTGGGTTTATGGTTTACTTCAAGCGGTGTTGAAGCTTCTCTGCAATTTTCCATGTTGAACTTCTTCAGTAAGTTCAGGAGATACCTCTCTTGTGTGACATATACACCATGATCTGTATATGTGATTTCCATTCCTAGAAAGTATGATAACTTTCCTAGGTCACTGATCTTGAATTCCTTTTCTAGCAGTTTCTTTACCTCTGTGATTCCTGCATCTGAGGTTCCTGTAATTATTATGTCATCTACATAGATACAAATGTAGATCATTCCTTCTTCTGTTCTTTTGATGAGTAGACTTGCATCTGCCTTCGAACTTTGGTATCCAAGTTCATTGAGATATTTCACAAGTCTGTAGTTCCAAGCTCTTGGAGCTTGCTTCAGTCCATAAAGTGCTTTCCTTAACCTGCAAACAAAGTTTGGGTATCTGGAGCTTATAAACCCTTCCGGTTGTTCCATATATACTTCATCTGATATATATCCATTCAGGAATGCATTCTTTATATCTAGCTGACTTAGTTTCCATCCTTTTGACGCTGCTATAGCAATCACTGTTCTTAGGGTTGACATTTTTGCCACCGGACTGAACGTCTCGTCATAGTCTATGCCATGCGTCTGAGCATAGCCCTTGATAACCAGTCTCGCTTTATGTCTGGCTATCCTTCCATCTGCAAGTTTCTTTATTTTGAACACCCATTTATTTCCAATTACTTTCTTACCGGTCGGTTTAGGAACAAGCTCCCATGTCTTGTTCTCTTCCAGTGCGGTGAATTCTTCTTCCATTGCTTCTTGCCATTGCTTCTTGCCTTTGGCTTCGTCATAGCTCTGAGGTTCATCATCGTCCTTGACCATGTATGCATAATCGTTCTTAGTTATATACGATGTATCATACGAGTATCTTTTCGGTTGTCTTCTTACTCTGTTTGACCTTCTTAGCTCATATTCTTCGTGTGTGTCTGAGTACCCGTCTTCATCTTCGTTCCTTATACCTGTTCCGGTCCTGGACGTGCTTGCCTCTTCATCTTTGTTTACCTGAACAATTGATTTTCCTTTCTCTCTTCTTTTTATCTCTCTTCAAATTCTTCAGCTGTATGACTCTGATCTGCATACCAGCTTTTCTGTTCATCAAATGTTACATCCCTGGAAACAGTAAAATGTTTGGTTAGAGGACTCCATAACCTGTAACCCATCTGTTTCTCGTCATATCCGACGAATACATATTTCTCTGCTTTCGGTTCAAGCTTATGTCTCAGTTGAGACGGTACATAGGCATACGCTACTGATCCAAACACTTTGCAGTGATCAAGTGTTGGCTTCTTTCCCCACCAAGCTTCATAAGGGGTCGTTCCTTCTAAGGCTGTACATGGTAATCTGTTTACCAAGTATGTAGCTGTATTTACGGCTTCAGCCCAAAGATAATCTGGGCAATTCTTTTCTTTTAGCATAGCCCGTGCAAACTCGACTAGAGTTCGGTTTCTCCTTTCTGCTACACCATTTTGTTGTGGTGTATACCTGCAGGTTATTTCTCTCTTAATACCTGCATTCCAAAGATAGTCATTGAATTCTCGGGAGAAGTATTCTCCCCCTCCATCAGACCTCAGTCTTTTAAGTTTTCGTCCGGTGAGTCTTTCGGCATATGCATGAAAGTGCCTGAAAGCTCCGAACACCTCTGACTTTTCCTTCAAAACATAAAGAGTTATCCACCTTGTTGCATCATCAATGAATAAAACATAGTACCTCGATCCGCTGATTGATCCTTCTTTCGTTGGTCCCCATACATCTGTATGTATGAGTTCTAGCACGCCATCATGTTTGAATCCTTTCTTCTGGAAAGGTAACCTGTGGGCTTTTCCCATTTGACAGGCTTCGCATTTGTGAATCATATGTTGTATCTGTACGTTCGGTAATCCCAGTACAGACTGGTTCGCTATCATAGCTTTAATTCCTTTTTCGTGAAAGTGACCTAATCTCTTGTGCCAGAGATCAAGTTCTGTAATTACCTTTTCATCATGCGTGAGCAGCGCTTGGCCAATGTTCCCTTGTACTCTTAAGGTAAAGAGTCTGCCTTCTTTCTTACCAGAAACGATCTGATAATATCCGTTCTTGGGATCTTCTACAAATACTCCTTTGTTTGTAAATCTGACCTGAAAACCTTTTTCGACTATCTGTCCCACACTGATCAGATTTTTCGGTATTGTTGGAACATACAAAACATTGGTTAGCAAATCTGCTCCACTCTTGCATTTCACTTTTCCGATTGATTGTACTTTGTGTCTTGTATTGTCACCTGTTTGAACAGTGTGACTAGAACTACCTTTCTCTAGTTCTGACATTAGTTCTATATTTCCTGACAAATGATTAGAGCATCCAGAATCAATGTAAAATACCTTTAGGTCTTCATTTTCTGATGTGCTGATTGAGTTCATCATCAATGATGTATGACTTTCATTCTGTGTGTCATTTGCGTAGTTGTTGTATGTGGTGTTGTGGGATTGGCTCTGTCCCCAACTTCTTACTCCACCTCTACCGTAGCCTCCTCTTTGGCTTTGTCTTCCTCTTTGGAAGTTACTTTGATTTCTTCCGCTACTGCCTCTGCTATTGTTGTTTTGATTTTGATTTGATCCCTGTTGGTTGTGCCAACAGTCATGCGCCAGATGGTTACTTAGTCCACAAATCCAGCAGGCTTTCTTGGTGGTATTCTGGCGGCTTCTTCCTCTTGCTCTTCCTCTGCCAGTGCCTTTACCTCTTGCGTAATAGGCCTGAGAACTCGACTCTTCTTCGTCTTTTGACTTACCCTTTTCTTTCTTCTTGCTCTTCATATACATTGCTGAGCTATGTCCTTTTTCTGCGTCTCCTTTCAGGTCTTGCTCATATGTGAGCATCAAACCAAGCAGCTGATTTAACTCTGGTACAAAATGATTTAGGGAGAGTTCAGTTGATAGTACGAAAGGTTTCCACCTTTCATCTCCTCTCAACCCTGTGAGCACTTGCGCTATCAATCTATGGTCTTCGACTTCTTCATTTATGGATCCAAGACTATCTGCTAGATCCTTCATTTTAGTGACGTAGTCACTGATGCTTTGACTCGGCTTCTTTTTGAACGTTGTGAACTCGGACCATAGGCTGGCCTTCCTAGCTTTCGTAGTATTCTGGAAGTGATCTTCCAATGCACTCCATATGTCCTCCGCTTTCTCCACACCTCTAATGTGCGGTAGCAGATGGTCTGACACAGTGTTGTAGATGTAGGCTCTTGCCGTTGCATCTTTCTTCTGCCATAGCTTTAGGGCGTCTAGTTCTTCTTTTTCCGGTTGACTATCATCTTCGAAAATCGGTTTCTTTTCTTCTCCGGTCACATACGTCATTAAGTCCTTACTCATAAGTAAGGCTTCCATGCGCATTACCCATGCAGGATAATTATCTCTGTCCAGTTTATCAATTTGGACGTGGTCTGTCATGGTAGAGAATACTCTAGGCTCTTATACCAACTGTTGGGAGATTAACCAGCTCTGATACCAATTGTTGGCAAAAACTTCGGCTCTAACGCCACTGTTGCGGAAATACTTTCGCCCTGAAGGTGAGTTTCGCGACAAGACTTGAACTCTGTCAGGCCTGCGGAAATTGTCGCGCCACCGTAGTAGGATGCTAAACTAGAGTGATTCAGAACACCTCTGTAATCAACAGTAGCTCAGCCTAATTAACGTCGCTTTAACTGTGTTATCCTGCAACACAAGTTCCACCGGAACTTCACCAGACTGTTACTGGGCTGACACCGTAGTCGTACCGGAACTTTACCAAAATAAACTTGGTTCTGTTCGTAATTGCTTCAGATGAACTTATGTGAAGTAAGGAAGTAATGTGTGAACTTCCTTCACCGAATGAACTTCCTTCTGGAAACTTCACAGTTCTGAAGTGCTACTTTCCGGTTAACTTTTGTACTGTGTGTACATCTTCATTCCACCGAAAACTGTGATCAGCTTAAAGTAGAGATGTCTAGCTACAAGATGAGCTATCTCTCATACAAAGCTTCAAACTCTGCTACGAGTTATACTTCGTTGTTCTACCGAAAAAACTTGTTTTCTGAGAAACTGTAACTGACCAGAAATTACTGAAACATGTTTACTGAGTAAACTGTTATGCGTTTACAGAGAAGATACTGAAGTACGTTTAATAACGAGTCGTGACAGCAAACGATAAACGGAACTTCCTACCGTAACACGAAATAACTTCAGATTCTTCACAAGTAAAGATTGCGCGCAGACATCCACATGAACATGTGTTTTCGATTTGAGAAGATGTGTACAAGTAAGCTTGGCCTCTTCTTGCTCAAGTTTACAGAAACTCTCCTACAGTGAGTAGTTTCTTATTACCATCTCTCTTTAGATGAAAAGACCCGACACTTCAGGCTTGTGTTATTCATCTGTACATACGCGATCTATGGCGTCTTCTGAGAACTTCTAACTCTCTTCACTTATACGCGATCTATGGCGTCTTCTCTCAGTCTCTCGTTCTCCTCTGTGTATCACTGTGTCTCTCGCATACACGCATGTGTTTGTTCTTCAAAACTTGCTGTATATATATACAATTTCTTTGGCGCTCTTCTGCCCTGTCATTCTTTTAATTCGCGTTATGCGCGCCTTACGCGCCCGCCGCGGTTAATTGCTCTGTTATGCGGACACCGCGCACTAACTTCGCATACTGTACACCTGTGCACTGATTTTCTGGAAGATTCTGTTTCTTTCTTGTTTGTTGTGTCAAATTCGTGAGTGTTTCCTTAACACCTAGTTGGGAGTCAGATCACACAAACCTCATGTATACAAACCCCAATCCTAGGCCTCAACCTAGGCAGGTAAGACCTCCATTCCCTAGAGGACCATGCTACAGATGTCAAGGAGATCATCTCATTCGTGATTGTCCCGTGCCTCCACCTACACAACCCCAGTCAGTGACGATCCAGGGCTTTTGCCAAGACTGTGGAAAGGAGCATCTCTTACGAGATTGCCCAAAGAACCCCAATAATATGCCAAAAATCACTCCTATCAACGTTATTGGGTTAGTTGTAGGCTCCACAGGGAGTGTGACTTCCACTGCACCAATACAAGTAATCACTAGAGCTCAAGCATTGCAGCAAAACCAAGGGGTAGGCCAGGAAAAGAGCCCAGATGTTAGTGAAACAGAGAGCATGACAACGAAAAGGACTAGAGCGTGGAAAGATAGTCGGGAAAGAATGAAAAGACAATGGGCTAAAAAGATGAGTGAACTTGAGGAAAGCATAAGAGAAACCAAAGCCACGATATCTGAACTCACATCTCAAACTCCCTCTCACACTACCCCACCACCACCATTCCCATCGCCATCCGACCCGCCACCTTCCAACCCACCTCATACGATTCCACCACCCCCTAGAGTAGGATCAGTCCTAGCATATCCCACTCCCGAGGACCTAAACATGATGCTTAAAGCATATCAGGCCAGAATCCAAGAAGGGCCAAACGTAACTAATCATGAAAAGTGTTACCCTAGAGCAGAACTAGAGCTAGAACGAACCAAAATTTGTGCCAAAATGGTGGAATTGGCTCAGACCATGTTTGAGGCCAGTCGCCTATTTAACATCTGTAGTTCAGCAAAGACACAGTTGCACTTTGATGGACTGTTAGAAAGAATAGAGAAGCTGATTGCACAATCAGAAAAGGAACCCGTCTCTCAACACAAGGACAAGGCAAGTGAAAGAGTAAGCAGTCCTACCCAGGAAGCCTATAAGCCTGAAGCCTATGTGCCTAACTCTACGGAGCCAGACACATCATCTTCTATGAATCGATTCACACCAGAGTTCCTACGCGAGATTCAAGAAGACAAATGGGCTAAAGAGAGTGAGGTCCCACTGCCTATTGAGCTTGTGGATGATGCACACGACCAATTCCCACAAGACATTCCATCCATTTATGAGGAGCAGGAGAGCACCCACTCTCAGGAAAGATTAGACTTTGAGTCTAACTCTTTACAAGAATTACCCCACTTCACGGGTCCATGGGAAGCTAAATCTACATGTATGAGAGCGCCCACGGTCATGGTACGAAATGAGGACTTAGTCATACCTAGGAACACAGAGGTAGTGAAAAACACTAAAGTACAATGTAACCTCACCTTAGAAGAGCTACTCAAAGTGAGGCCAGAGCTATGGAAACATGTAGCCAAACAAGTACCAGAAATAGCCAAACCTCGTTCCCAGGTAGGATCCCAGAGAACAGTACCAGAAATACCATTGGACAAGATAGGAGACATGAGTGAGGGCGAAGAGGGAAACACATATCTTCCTATCACCCATCAAGGATACACCACCAAGGCGATTCTCGACTCAGGTGCAGGAGTTGCAATTGCTACCACTTCCCTATGGAAGCGTTGGGGCAAGCCAGCACTCAGGCCCACGAGGATGAAATTGCAGATGGCCGATGGTCACATAGAGAGACCCTTAGGCTTGCTAGAAGGAATAACTCTCACTACTTGTGGTGTTGAGTTTGAGCACACTTTCGCCATATGTGATTTTAGCAAAAATCATGCCTATGAGATGATTTTGGGAAGACCCTTTATGCGACAGTTGCAAGTGGTACAGGATTGGGGAACCAAATCCTTGTACCTGCAACACTTAGGTGTTACGACCAAAGTAAATCTCAAAGATTACTCTCATAGAGATGTCCCTCCTATCCAATGGAATCCCATCCATAGAACCAAAGATGATACGGAATCTGTGCATTCCATAGGGTCAGGATCCTCATGGATGCATGAAGACACCCACTTATGGATGTGCAAAGTAGCAGTAGAAGAAGAGAAGAGAGAAGAAGCCAGAGAGATAGGTGCAAAAGAAACACATAGATCAATTCAAGACCCAGCCTATGCGCCTGTAGTTTTTCCTGACGAAGAATTTGAACCCCACGGCTGGGCAGAAATCCTAGCAACAATGGATGTAGCCATCAATGAAGAACAATGGACACCTCATTGTGATGAAGATGGCTATGACATTTCAGTCTTCTCCATAGAGCCAATCATGGGAGAGGCAGTTCTAGAAGAATGCGAACCTAGCCCTGATGCATTTGAAGATGCGAGCGACTCCGATCTAGAGTCAATCATTATGGATCCACCTTTTGCATCAGATGAAGAATATTTCTATGAAGTAGAATTTCAACCCCAAAGGCACGGAGAGCTTACAAATGATATACGGCTAGCCACACATGTGACCCCAAAGGAAGAAGGGAAGAAAAGAAACGAGAGAGCAGTCACACCAGAAGAGGAAGAATCTTTGTTTGAGGTCCCGAAAAACTTTTAAAAGTATGAGATAGATGACAGAAGAGTCATGATCAGAATGCCTAAACGAGAGGCACAATCAGGAGAGGCCTATGATAACAAAGAAACCACCAAAAAAATAGTAGTGGCCCTAGAAGAAGGAGAGGAGAGATGCACGTACATAGGCCATGACCTGACGGAAGACAAAGAGCACGAATTGATAGCCTTGCTAAGAGAATACAGAGATGTATTCGCTTGGAGTTACAAGGATTTGAAAGGAGTGGACCCTGACATATGCTCACACACCATCCCCATGACCTCAGATGCCAAACCCTCTAAGCAAAAGCCCTATACATATAACGATAATTACGCTGCCAAGATCAAAGAGGAGATAGACAGACTGGTTGAAGCTGGATTTATCTATGAAATTGAGCACACTGAGTGGGTATCCCCCATCGTAGTGGTGCCCAAGAAGAATGGCAAGCTGCGTGTATGCATTAACTTGAAGAAGGTCAATGCAGCCACAATTCGAGATAACTATCCGCTTCCCATCACAGAACATCTCTTAGAAAGAGTAGCAGGCAAGGAAGTGTACAGCTTCCTTGATGGATTTTCGGGCTACAATCAAGTAGCCATAGCCCCAGAAGATCAGCATAAGACGGCTTTTGCCACGGAATGGGGCATTTTTGCCTTTAGAGTAATGCCATTTGGGCTTACCAATGCACCAGCTACCTTCCAGAGGTTGATGTGCCATGTATTTAAAGAGTTCCTGAGGAAGAACTTGGAAGTCTATGTTGATGATCTTTGTGCTCATTCCAACATTAGACAAACCCATATTCCTGAACTCAGACAAATCTTTGACAAATGTAGAGAATATTAGGTCTGCCTGAACCCCGAAAAGTGCGTCTTTATGGTTAGGCAAGGCAAGATTCTAGGACACATAGTGTCAAAGAATGGCATATCCACGGATGAAGAGAAAGTGAAAGCCATAGCTGAGTTACCGAGGCCAAAGAACGTCAAGGAAGTACAAGCTTTCATGGGGCATTGTGGTTACTACCGCCGGTTTATTCACATGTATGTTGTCATTGCAAAGCCCATGTACGGACTTTTGACTAACTTTGAGTGGACTGATGAGTGTGAAAATTCCTTCAAAGAGCTCAAACGGCGATTGTGTTCCGCACCAATCTTAACCACACCAGATTGGAATAAGCCATTCCATGTTCACGTGGATGCGTCCAATTATGCTATTGGGTGTGTACTCGCACAACCCACTGGTGAAGGCAATATGGATCTTCCAATTGCCTATGCTAGTAGACAATTAAATGCAGCTGAACGAAATTATACAACCACGGAACGAGAAGGATTAGGCATGGTATATGCAGTTAAAAAGTTTAGACATTATTTGCTTGCAAATAAGTTTAAATTTTTTACTGACCATCAGGCACTGCTATATCTCGTGAACAAGCCATGCAATACAGGTAGATTAGTAAGATGGTTTCTCTTACTAATGGAATACGACTTCGAGGTTGTGGTAAGGAAAGGTAGGACTCACTTGAGAGCAGACCATCTCTCTAGGCTCACATCTAGAGAAGCCCCACAAGGAGTGTCAGATGACCTTCCTGATGCTTACTTGTTTAATTTGGAAGTGGTGCGGCAGTGGGCTAAGTCATTAGTGCCAGTATTGACATACGGGCCTAACCACCCAGTAGTAAGCACACAGGAGAGAGAGGTAGTAAAAGCTCAAAAGTATCACATCATGGCAGGTAGTATGTACAAGCACACAAATCAAGGGATCTTGGCTTGTTGTGTGGAAGAGGATGAGTACGCTAAATGGTTGCAATTAGCACATGTAGGTGCATTAGAGCAACACTACTCAAAGCAACGAACCCTGCAAACACTAAGGAGACTCGGAGTGCATTGGCCGACTATGGAGGTTGATGTCCAAAAGTTGTGCAAGGAATGCCCAATCTGCTGCACTAAACCACCTGTGGAACATGCCACTCTTTATCAAGTGTCCATAGTGCCGGATTGGAGTGAACCACTAGTATCCTTTCTGAGGACGAAAACATTCCCTCCAGACATGACGCTGGCTAGGAAAAGGAGTTTAGAACAAGAAGCCCAGGATTACTCACTCATTGGTGATAATTTGTATAAGCGTGGTAAGGATGGTTACCTAAGACTGTGTGTCCATGAAAGTGAATATCTCAAGATCTTGGAAACTGCTCACCAAGGTGTAGCAGGAGGACACTTTGGACCAGATCGGGTGATCAAGGCAATACTATTTGCGGGCTTCTGGTGGCCGACCCTTCACATGGATACACATACCTATGTGAAACGATGTGATGTCTGTCAGAGAACTCAGTATCCTATACGTAAAGATGAGATGCCACTGAAACCTATGATGGGTGGACGTGCATTCTCTAAGTGGGGAATAGACTTTGTAGGTCCTATTAATCCTCCAGCTAAGGGTTCACATGCTGAATACATCATTGTTGCCACAGACTATCTAACGAAGTGGGTAGAGGTAAAAGCTACGACAAAGAACGATGCTCAAACAACTGCTAAATTCTTGTTTGAGAATGTATTCACAAGATACGGGCTACCTATAGAGCTAGTAAGTGATAGAGGCACCCACTTCTTGAATGAAGTTATTGAAAATCTGCTCCAAGAATTCTTGGTAGTTCATAAGAAGTCTGCCCCCTACCACCCACAAGCTAATGGACAAGCCGAAAGCACAAACAAGATTCTGTGCAATGTACTGACGAAATTAGTGAACAATAAACGCTCTGATTGGGACAAACAGCTACACCATGCTGTTTGGGCATACCGAGTCGCCTACAAAACGGTACTCCAAGCCACCCCCTTTCAGATGGTATTTGGTCAAAACGCGGTACTACCGTTGGACTTCTTAATACCTACACTGAAAGTAGCACAAGAGCATGAATGGACGGGTCATGAACTCTCCTCTAGACTTTTTGACCTTGAACGATTAGGAGAAACAAGACTGAGGGCGGCTGCAGGGATATATGTAGCTAAGAAACGACAGAAGGCATACTTTGATGCCCACGTTAAGGATAAAGGTTTGAAGGCAGGTGACCTAGTACTAGTATACACGTTGAGACAACATGCGAGGAAACTAGAGAAGAGAGGCTACGGACGCATGATCATTAATAGAATCTCAACAAGTGGAGCAGTGCAACTAGCCACATTAGAAGGCGATGTTCTTCCAAGTTACATTAGCGGGTGCAGAGTCAAGTTGTATCAGGAACCTCTCATAGAGGAAATGCTAAGTCGACTCAATACTGTTAAGAAACGCAAAGAAGAAGAAAAACGAATTCGAGAAGAAGCTCAAGCAGAGGCCTTAGAGCGCATATGGAGAATGAAATTAAGAAGACAAGGTAGAGAGCAACCTAGGCCAGATGCCGATGCAGATCAAGGATATCACATGGCTATGTGTGAAGTTTCAGGTATCAGCTCCCATAGGATAATTGATCGACATCCTTTTATAACCTTGGATATAGGACAAGGAAAGGGTGCAAGGACTGTAAGAGCCTTGATTGACTTAGGTGTAGCCACTAGTGGTGTTAAATTGTCTTACTGTCAAGAGTTGAAACTAACTGTCAATCCTATAGAAGCATATCTCATAGGATTGGGAGGTGTGGAAACCCCTTGCATGGGCGAGGTGGAACTTCCCATCTACATTCAAGACGAAGTAATGACAGTCAAAGTACTAGTGTGTCAAGATGAGGACCTCACTGAGCCTCTTGTCTTGGGTCAGGACTGGATCTATGATCAGGCGGTCAACCTAAACCTAAGAAGTGGACTTCTTCAGGTATGGGTAAATCATAGTCGAATTACAGTTGAATTGGAAAATGAGGCACTCAAGGAACTAGGTAAGGCACGAACTCCTGGTCCTTCCAGGGGCGCACATGAAGTTGACAATGCTATTCTTGTCCAAAATTGTATGATGCAGAAAGAGGATTGTCTCAACAACGAAATCCAGGATAAGAAGGCACTCCCTTCTGTTCCAAAGGCCAGAGGGATGCAGCAACCCAAGGCAGATCGAATACAGAAGAAGCAGACGCTACCTATACTGGAGGCCAAAAAAAGGAGCAAAGTAGACTGTTTCAGCCAATGAAACAAGTATGGAGGCAAAAAGGCGAACACCTTGTTCCGACCAGGCCAACACCACGGCCAAAACCTCTTATTAGTAATCAACAACACGACACTAATAAGAAGTCCTTCATAAATTCTTCGGCAAAAGTGAAGTCTATTTGGGTACCCAAGAAGTCAATGAAGGCCAGCCCACAATCACGACAAATCTGGGTGCCTAAGGCTTGCGTGCGGGCCCAAATAGCTACACCAAGGCCACACCAGTACAACATGTTTCACTCACTCGAACATCTGAGGCCCAGTCTTACACATCACGCACGGACACATATTCCTCCATGCGCAAAAGTAGAATCACTCGTCAAGGGGCCCCTAAAAAGCCTCATTCTCAAGTAGATACTCCCATCAAACCTTCCAGAGTCTCCATAAACTCAAGATCCAAACCCATCCATTGTATTTGGCAACCTAAAACGTGTAATAAACCCCCTGACCCCAGTTGTAAATCCATGCCAACTTACTAACCACATCACTCTCTCACTACGTCACTCCACTTAGTTCTTAGGCCTACCCAAGACCTAAGTACACACACAAGCATCGAGCACTTACTAACCCCCAAATCTCTCCCGAACCTCCTGTTAATGTTGTAATGGGGACAAAAATGGTTCTATCTTGTCCTTTACAATGTTAACACATGCTTCTATATTCTCACAGAATCAGGAGGCAAGAAGTAACATGGCTGATACGGCAGGAACTAGCTCCCAGGCCGGCACCAGCCCCCAAGTCGTGGACATTGAAAGTCTCCCAGTTGAGGAGGAATTGAAGGAACGCCCTGTGGCATTGAGGGCATTACACGCCATACCAGTTCAAAACCCTCCACAAGGGCACACTATGCCAGTCAGTAAAAACTCTCATTGGTTCAGTGATGTGGCAAGACCCCTAGGTGAAGGCACTTATATGTGGGAGGCCGAGATAGAATTCAATGGGCGCTGGGGCAGGTATCACTTTTTCACCAGGGAATTTGAGAGACTGCAGAATAATGAAGGAATGAAACCTATATGGAAGAAGGCAGGACTCTACGAGTACTTCAAGTTCCAATTGCCAAAGCCAGATTTTCTAAGATGCTCTTATTTGATTAGCACCCTTACTCCGAGCAAAGACAAAAAGGGATACAGCTCCTTTGTACTCCCATCTCTCACAAGGGGCAATGAGCTCAAGCGTTTCAGATTAACTATCAACTTGGTAAGGGAAGCTCTGGACATGAAAGGTATGCATATTCCTACGGAGAAAGAGACTATGGTCCCCGACAATATGAAGAACAGGAATCTGACAAAGTTAAAAGACATGGTGGCAATGACGCCTACAATCGCCATTCATTTGCGAATGGTCATGCAGCACTTTGCATTTCCCGCCCAAGAGAGGTTCACAATGCCACCTAAAAAGATATGGTTTAGTTTATACTTGGCTGATGCTTTTGATTTGACAATCAACATGCCTCACTGGATTATCGACCAAATCCACTTGGCTCATCAAACGTGGTATAAAAAACAAAAGTCTGCATTGTACGGATGCTGTGCACTCACCCGCATTGTATATAGATGTTTAGCTTATGATGTACCAGTACAGAGGGCTCTCATTTGGACCAGAGTGTAGGAATTTCAACGCAGACTGTCAGCTGCAGGGCCTCCCTCAAAGAAGATGAGAGGCGTTGTCCAGATGCCTTGTGCACAAGCCCGTGGTGCAACCCTAACACCTGAAACAACTCCAAGGCTTCCCAGACGAGTGCAACCATTTACTATCAGGTTACCCAGGCACAGCACAGATGGCCCTAATCTTGTGTTTCCACCTGTACCTACTGATCTGGAATTTCCTCACGGATTCACTTTGGAAGATCTAACGGATGAAGAAGTTGCCAGAATCATTGAAGCTGTTAATGCGGAAGTCGAAGCAGAGCAGGGTAGTGGACAACAAACTGCTACAGAACAACCCCAGCCAAGACAACCAGAAGTGGTGGAAGTGGAGGATGAAGAAGAAGAAGAACAAGAGGATGAACAGGGAGGATTTTCTGATGAGGAGGCGCATGACTATGAGCAAGAAGTTATACAGGAGCTAGAGGGTGCCCCAGCATATACAAAGGAGTTGAAAAAGCTCTACGATACCATCAACAGGGTCCAACAGCAACATAAGTTATCCCTTGCAGCAGGAAAGGCTATCATGCACCAAATCCTTGAGGAGGAAGGAGTCGACGAACAATATCGTGCCACACTGGATATGATCTCTGATGCTTTAGGAGTACCTGAGACAGTGCATACTGCCTTGGCACAATCATGCAGAACGGAAAGAAGATACGGAAGACGTCCCCCACGAGTAGGGAAACAGATGAATGTCTTAGTATCCGAAACACAAGGGACAACCACAACCACGGGCACAGCACACACTGTGCACTATACTGAAGAGACCCATGTGTCCAGTGCACCCCCATCACCCCCCTTGCCACCCCCGCCTCCCACTCCACCACATTCACCTCCCATTACCAATGTAACAACCACCGTCACCGCCTCCGAGTCCACTGCCATGACTGAAGCACAAATCGCCAATCAACCCACACACCCTCTCAACACCTCCCTTGTATACACCTCCACTAACACTGTAATCCTAACGGCAGCTACTGACATCCCCATTCCCCCACTCACACTTCCGGGCAGTTCATATTCACAACTGCACACACCACTGTACACATTCACCACAATCACTGCACCCACAATTCCACTATTCACAATCACTCCCACTACTGCGTCCACCGTGGATTTTATGGACATATCACCCTCCACCGCACCTCTCCCTCCCCCCATACGGCCACAATCTCCCATTCCCCCACCACCCACTTCACCATTTTCCAGCACCGCATTCACACTTCCCTTCCCCTTTCCCTTTCCTTCTGCATTTAACACCCTTCCTGCACCCACCCCCATTAATAATGTATTAACCTCAAGCTCCGCCGCAACATGGCTCTATTACGGAAGCATATGTCTGCAGCCCTGGAAGAAAATAGACGGCTTCAGACACAAAACGAAGAGAACTTGGAAGTAGCCATGGAAGGTTCCCCACAAGAAATTGACCCGGAGAAGTTCAAGGCCATTCCCTCGGACAATATGCAAATCATATTGGAAACCCATGCTGATCTCCTCGAAGCCCATGCATCCTTAGAAAAAGAAAGAGACGAACTACTAAGGCAATTGGAAGCTCAACCAGAACCACCAAAAGAAGTCCCAACCACCGCTGACACAACTGACGAAGTAGCAGCGCTCAAAGCACAACTCGAAGAATTACAAAAGAAAGTCCTTGAATATGAACGCCAACCCTCCCCCTTGGTGGAACCAGAACCTGAAGACCTAGTACCCATCGAAGTAGAGGAATCTTTTGAGGACCCGTATGTTCCGATGCCAGCACCTGGAGGCAAGCAAACAGACGAGGGCATGGACACCATTGAAATAGAGGCTCCTGAATGGATGCAGAAATTGGAAAAAGTGGCCACAACCCATGATGATAGGGTGGCAGTCCAGATAGCATCTATGTCACGCTTGGAAGAGGTAGTCATAAAATCGGACTATTTTAGGAACCTCTCTCATCATAGGTGGATCGGCACATCCGACGATTTATATGTTCCCTTCTGTGTCCTAATGGCTGACTACAATGCCGAAATAAAGCAACATACCTCAAAGGAACCAACCTCCGCCACACAATTCGCACCGGAAGACATCCCAGCGAGTGCCAAACAGGGCAATATTCATCAACCGATGTGGAGGATTCGTCTACTGGAAACCTACCCAGAAATGGTCAGAACGTGGAATAACATGCCTTTGTACATCAAATACAACCCATGCTACTGCCCTGTGTTTCGAAGAAGGTCATGGCCAGAATACACAAAAATGGTCCTGACAACCAAAGGATGTGAGAAATGGCTCAATTATGTTTACTTAGCACCACCCAAAGGCCAACCTACCATAGGATACATGATCTCGACGATTCGGCATTGGGGGGTCAGATTTAAAAATGTGCCAGACGTCATGGCCCAAATGTGCTTGAAAATTTTTGAGCTCATGTTGGTCACATTCCGGACTTTCAAGAATGTCAAGGAACCTCATCTATCGGCGCTCGGATTCAATGAAGGCAATCAGGATCTTGTTTATGACATGAGCACAACGCCCTCTATTAATGTTGTTTATGCATGGCATGCCCGCATAAAGTACCTACCGGCCTGCTTCAAACAGACATTTGAAGAGATGTTTGTCACAGGGTTCTGGTAATATCACTCAGAGATCGTCATTCCCAGGCCCTCACATTTATTACAATTGTTTGCAGTGGAACAAGCTCTCCATTCAGAAAAGTTACGTATGCCACATCCAGAGGTTCCCGGGCCGGTAGATTGGGATGCTCTACTCACAGACTTGGCCAAAGGATTGAGGATTGCCGAACATCACTTAGCGCAAGACGTTGTCGAATACTACGTCCAACGACCCTCCCAACAAGGGTCTGTCAGGGACAACAGACACGAGAGAGGGGGGGGTGTTAGCAGCAGACAAGGAACTGAAGGACTGACAAGGCAGGGTAGTCAGAGAAGAGAGTCAGAGGGGAGAGAAGGCACAAGCAGACAAGGGAGTCAACGACGATCTGGCAAGTAGGCCAATAATTTTCTTCATGAAGAAGCAAGTACGAGCATTCACGCAGATCTAGCACTAAGACAACCCTTTAATTTTTCAAAACCCTTACACCAATTAAAAGTGATTCTCATCACTAACAACCCCTGTAAATACCATGTTCACCTTTTTGTAGCTCCATTTTGTGCAAGCCGAGGAGTCCTCGAGCTTGAAGAGCCTTAGAAGTAGTTGCTTACCAATTTTCGTATTTTTTAGATCTCGTTTGAGCCCTCAAATAAGCCCTGGAACCTAATTTTTAACTAAGCCGGACACTAGGTCTGGACAGGGCCAAAGCTAGACAAAAACTATAAATAGAGCTAGAGAGCTCATTTTTGGGGTTAACTTGTAATAGTTTGGAACTTGTATGAGCTTTCTGGAAGTAATCTAGAGAACTCCATTGCTTCTCACTCTTTGTCTTGTCTTGTGTGCGCGTGTGTGTGTCTTCCCGGATTGACATTAAAGGAGGTGCTACTCATCACTGAGCTACACTTATCCAGTTCAGTTTGTACCAATATGACATTTTAGGGGGGATTGTTGGAAAACAATGTCAAATTAGTCCAAAATCCATTTAGGGCAAAAACCCTAATTTTGGTACTTAGTCATTTTTGGCACAAAAATGGGTAAGCCTATCTTGTAGAGCTCGAAGAGAGTTTTCCAATGGTATATGACATTCAGTCATTAGAGATCATATTTGGGAGAAAACCCTAACCCTAATTTTCTACTAATTTAGGGTTTTGACCTCATATGATAGCTCTCGGCATGAGGATCATAAAAATGTTGTCAGATCATTCATAAGGTAGTCAAAAGTGTAAAAAAAGCAGGTCAAAAAGCTATTTTTAAAGTTAGCTAAAAGCAACTATAAAAATAAAGCAAACTCACTTGATGAGATTAAAATTGTTGATATATTTAGGTAGTGATGTGTGTGAACACTCTAGGACCGCCGGGGCACTTTTTTCCCTCTTTAGGAGTTTTTTTTTTCCCCGGCTTGTATATACGCCTATTGCCCTAATGGGCTACTTATCTTTGTACATTCTCTAGTAATACATTCAGTCTTGGGTGTTGTGCTCCAAGCTTCTTCTTCTTCCTTGTGCTGTTCACGTGCTTCCGCAGACGTCTAACTCCAACAATTGGTATCAGAGCAGGTCGTTGCTTCTTCTAGGGCACCGTCGACACTCCTCCGTTTGCAGTCTCAGATTCGCACGAAATTTGGTGAGCATACTCAAGCTGTTTCCGAGATCAAAACGGCTTCGCGATCTGAGCTTGTTTCGGCCTCCGAACGCACTATCGCAGCGCTTGTGCAGGCTATTTTGTCCTTTTGTGCCAAAGGTATATACCAGTTTCTATTCGCCAGTTTAAGCGTCTCGAAGTCTGCTACAGGTCTAGCAAAACTCGTCTGGGCAGTTCTGTTCAACTTTTTGAGATACAGTCAATTTTCTACATCAAGGTATTTTAGTCACCGGCCATGGCTGAAAGCAGTAATGTATTCCGTATGTTGGCTGTTGAGGATAAGTTGGATGGTACCAACTACCCATTATGGGCTTATATGATGCGACATGTACTGGTTGCAAAAGGATTGTGGAACATTGTGCAGGGTGTTGAAAGACGTCCTGTTACACCTGTAACGACAGGTAGTGCAAATACAGGTGTTGGAGCTGATGAAGATGGTGTCGAAGATGATATTCCGCAGATTCCTGTTCGTGCTACTGTTTCTGTTGCACCTATTGCAGAGCAGATTCATTGGGATGGCAGAGATGCCCAGGCACATGCATTGATAGCTTTGTCTGTCAAACGTGCCATTATTCCTCACATTCGCTCTTGCAGAACAGCAAAGGATGCTTGGGATACACTTACCACTTTGTACCAGGTTATGAATGAGGCTCGTGTTGCTTACCTCCGAAAACAGTTGGAGAGTGAGCACATGAATGAAGGTGATTCTATGGACAGTTTTCTTACAAAGATCAAAGACCTGAAGGAACAATTGATTTCTGCTGATGAGGTTATACCAGATAGCTCACTTGTGCAGACCGTTCTGAATGGCCTTCCTGATTCATATCAGAGTTTTGCCTCTACTCTTCGATTGATGATGAAAGGCAATCCGAATGCCTTGTCATTTGAGGAATTAGTCTCTGTTCTGTTGCAGGAAGATCAGTCCAGGCAGAACAGGTCCATTATGCGTGTTGCAGATCAAGCTTTCTTGGCTAGTCAGAAGGGCAAAGGAAAATGGAGCTCTTCTACTAGTAAGCAGAAATCTGCAAATGCTGCACAATCGAAGAACCAGGATAAAGATGAGAAGAAATCAGAAAAGCAGAAATTGTTCTGCAAGTACTGTAAAGGAAATGATCATATTATAAAAAACTGTCCAAAACTGGCTGCTAAAGAGGCAAAGAAGAAAGAGGCTGGAATGGTTGTTGCAGAGGCCTCTACACCAAAAACAGAGTCTGCAAAACTTTTGCAGGAAGAAGAATGGGCGTTTACTACTGTCTGCAGTTTTGACCCATCTTCTCATGATCAATGCATGTCTGCAGTAGACTCAGATGTTTGGTACTTTGACAGTGGGGCGACCAAACATATTACCTCACAGCGCAGTTTCTTCTCTTCACTCGAGCCTGCCCCTACAGGGAATACTGTCACATGCGCCAATAACTCCTCTTATCCTGTTATGGGAGTTGGTAAGATCATTCTGACTACTGCTGATGGTAGTTCTTTCACTTTGTCAGATGCTTTATTTGTGCCAGGGATCAAAAAGAACCTGTTATCAGTTTCTGCATTAGCCAAGATTGGCTTGGTTGTGAAATTCGTTGATGACAGGTGTACAGTCCATGATCTCTCAAATGGCGATGTGATTATTGCTTTTGGCATTTTATGTCGTGGGCTGTATAAGCTCATAGACTATGAAAGATCTGTGAATGATTCGGCATGTGCAGTTCATGATTCTCAGGCTATGTCAGATGCAAAGCTTTGGCATGCACGCTTTGGTCATCTGAATTTTGCTAGTTTGTTACGCCTGCAGAAATCTGAAATGGTGTCCTCTTTGCCCAAACTTGAGGCACCTAGAAAACATGTTTGTGAAGGCTGTATTTTGGGCAAAATGCAGGGTTCTTCCTTTCCAAAAGATGGTTCAGTTTGGGCTATGCAGAAATTGCAGCTTGTACATAGTGATGTCTATGGTCCTATGCAGACACCCTCTTTTGGAAATTACCTTTACTTCGTGACTTTCATTGATGATTTTTCCAGGCATGCATGGGTATATCCACTCAAAGCAAAGTCCGAAGTGTTCATGTGCTTCAAACAGTTTTTGGTTTTGGCTAAAAATCTGTCAACATGTAAAATGGGCACCCTCCGTTCTGATCGAGGGGGGGAATATATGTCTTCAGATTTTAATGCATTTCTGGCTGAACGTGGGATAAAACACCAGTGTACAGTGCCGTATACACCTCAACAGAATGGAGTTGCTGAACGAAAGAACAGGTCACTCATGGAGATGGCGAGGTGCATGATCAAAAGTCAGGCTTTACCACATAGTTTCTGGCTTGAGGCTGTCATGTGTGCAGCATATGTACTGAACAGGTGTCCCACCAAAGCGTTGCAGTCTATCACTCCATATGAGGCTTCGCATGACCGCAAGCCATCTGTTGCTCATCTGCATGTTTTTGGTTGTTTGGCATATGCATTAGTGCCTAAACAACATCGCAGAAAATTGGATGATAAGGCAATAAAATGTATTTTTGTTGGGTACAGTTCTGAAAGTAAAGGCTATCGTCTGTATCATCCACATACTAAACGCATTCTGGTTAGCCGTGATGTTGTCTTTGTGGAAGATGCTATTCAGCCATTGCTTTCATGTACTAAGGAGACATATGTTAGCTCCAAAGACATGTATGATACTTTGATGCCTCTTTTTACAGGTGGACAGGCTAGTGCTAGTCCTAATGAGGCAACTTCTCAGCCTTTGCAGGTTTCATATGATGATGCAGATCATTCCATTTCTGATGCAGATTTACATGATGCACTTGTTGATGAGAGAGCTGATATTGAACAGGCAAAAACTATGCCAAAATGGCTGGTGCAAACTTTGCGTGACAGCAAATTAGATGCACCTTTGTCATATCGTACTCGTTCAGGCTCTCATAGTACCTCTTTTGCATCAGATTGCTATGCTATGGCTGCATCTAGTCTCTGTGATGAGAATGAGCCTGTTTCTTTTGATGAAGCACAAAATTCAGAAAATTGGATGGCTGCTATGCAATCTGAATATGATGCTATAATGAAGAATGGTACATGGTCTTTATGTGACTTGCCTCCTGGCAAGAAGGCCATTGGCGCTAAGTGGGTATACAAGCTGAAGCGTAAACCTGATGGTACAGTTGACAGGTATAAGGCTAGGCTTGTTGCAAAGGGTTATGCGCAGGAAAGAGGCATTGATTTTGATGAGACCTTTGCACCTACATGCCGTATGACTACTGTTCGGAGCATTTGTGCACTTGCAGCCCATCATGGTTGGAATGTACATCAGTTGGACATTAAAACAGCATTTTTGAATGGTGACTTGCATGAAGAAGTGTATGTTTTTCAGCCCCGTGGCTTTGTGCAGAAAGGGCATGAAAACCAGGTGTGCAGGTTAAAGAAGGCGTTATATGGTTTAAAGCAAGCACCACGTGCTTGGTATGAGAAGATACATGCCTATCTGATTGCACATGGTTTTGAGAACAATCCAACTGAAAGCACCTTATATGTTAAGCGTGCTAATGATGTGCTTCTGATCATTGTTGTCTATGTAGACGACATGCTGCTCACTGGTCCTCCTGAGAAGCATATTGCTGATTTCAAGGCTGATTTGCATGCCTCATTTGAGATGTCTGATTTGGGGGATTTGCATCACTATTTGGGCATTTAGTTTATTCAAGTTGATGGTGGAATGGCTTTGTGTCAAACGAAATATATTGACACATTATTATAGTGTTTTGGCCTTGAAGACTGTAAGCCTATTGCCACTCCTATGGAGACAGGTTTACGATTGAGTCTTCATGATGCTGGAGATGCATTTGATGCTGTTCTCTATCAGCAGGCTGTTGGATGCTTGATTTACTTATGCATTACTCGGCCAGATATTCAATTTGCTGTCTCACAGATGAGCAGGTTTATGCATTGCCCAGGAGTCATGCATTGGAAAGCGGTTAAGCGCATCTTTCGCTACTTGAGTGGTACTCGGCTACTTGGGTTGTTTTATCCCAAGGGGGGATCACTACCGCCAGATTTGCATGCTTTTTCTGACTCAGATTGGGCTGGTTGTTATGACACTCGTGTGTCCACCAGTGGTTTTTGCTTCATGCTTGGTAGCTCATGTATATCTTGGTTGAGCAAGAAGCAGCCTACTGTGGCCACTTCCAGTTGTGAGGCTGAGTATAGGGCAGCTTTCACAGTGACTGTTGAGTGTGTGTGGCTCAGATGCCTTATGGCTGATTTGGGTGTTGGCCAGTCTTCTGCCACCACCATCTTCAGTGACAGTCAGAGCCCATTGGCAGTTGCGAGGAACCCTGTGTTCCATGCTCGCACTAAGCACATTGAGGTGCATTATCACTATGTCAGGGAGAGGTTCTCTGCTGGGGAGATCAGCTTGGCATATGTGCCCACGCAGGAGAACATTGCAGACCTTTTCAAGAAGGCTCTGCCTAGGGAGAAGTTTGAAGCTTTCCGCAAAGCTTTGGGCTTACTTCCTTTTGTGGAGTGATTTCCACATAGCTCGGCACTTCCTTATACATGAGTGCCAGCTCCTTGTTCACTGCATCACTCCCAGGGGGGATTTGTTGATATATTTAGGTAGTGATGTGTGTGAACACTCTAGGACCGCCGGGGCACTTTTTTCCCTCTTTAGGAGTTTTTTTTCCCCCGGCTTGTATATACGCCTATTGCCCTAATGGGCTACTTATCTTTGTACATTCTCTAGTAATACATTCAGTCTTGGGTGTTGTGCTCCAAGCTTCTTCTTCTTCCTTGTGTTGTTCACGTGCTTCCGCAGACGTCTAACTCCAACAAAAATAAAGCGCTTTTTAGTGAGTTTTTCACATGAGACACTCAATGCTATATAAAGAAGTGTTTGGGTCACTTCTAGGACATCCTACACCAATTGTAACGCCAGCTTTGGTCCCTGAATAGAGGTGGTGCTCTAGCACACATGGGGCAGCCATGGTGCATTCTAGGAGCATGTTGAGGAGCAGCTATGGAGTTCTTCTTGGAGAAGAAGAGTGTGCTCACACTCTTGCTTATGGAGAGGACTTACCCATCAGCAGCTTGGTGGTGTGGATTAGCCATCCACATGATGTATTTGAAGATTGTCTTCTACATGAAGATTTCGATTTACTTCAAAGACATTGGATGGTGGTTAACATAAGATTTGTATCTTATGTTAACAATTCAGGTAAATATTGTCTTTATGCACACAGGTACTACTCGAAGTATATGGAAGTGGCATCCATATCAAGAGGAGTCATATTCGGCATAGGTACAAGAGAATCAGTACATGTATGCTTTATGCATATTTGGATGAGGTGTTCAAGAAGGTATGTTCATATGAGTTTGAGGATTTATGGCAGCAAACTTGTTAGCATTCTATGCTAATTTTCTAAGTATCTGATCTTTCAGAGACGTATCTGACTTAGGGTCTTCCATAGCCTAAATTCAGATTAGGGTTTGCTGAATATCAGTTTCAAACTGATCTTTCCTCTTTTTGTCACTCATATTCACTCTTCTACAACCAGGTCACACATCTCATATATATTCAGATTTCTTTCCATACATCTGAATATGTTTGTTACATTTGTTCATTCACTCATGCATCTATTTTTGTTGACATAGAGTGGTTGAGAGTTTTGCTCCCACATTATAAATTGACATTTGTATATATGATAGTGTGAGTAAGCAGTGGCTTACGTAACACTTTACACATGTTGTCTAATCTTTCTCTATCTTTATCTCATCATTTGTATGATTAAGAGTGGTATGTTCATGTTTTGTCAATATTGGAAGATTGTTGAAATTTATATTTTGTGTTGTAAGTTGGTTGGAGGTTTTTGCTCACATTTTGTATCTAGAGAGGTAACTCTAGAAAGGTAATTCATCATTCAGACAACAAGTTGGTGAATTCAATCATATCAGTCACAATTTGAAGCAGAGTTTTGATTCAGGAAATATGTGGAGATGATATAACATGATTCTATGTTCACTTCCATTTGTATACCATGTTTGTTTTATCTCTTAATCTTAGCACTAGAGTAAGAGAAAAAGTTCATTTGAAGAAGTCAAGAGTACTTGCTACTTCAAGATGAAGAGAACAAAAGGTATGGAAGAGGTTTGAAGATGTAGGCATCATCAGATGGAAGAAAGATGGAGAAGAAGAAAGTCCAACATTTCCAAAAGAAAAGTAAGACTTCCTTTTCTCATATATTTTCCATATCCTTTTCCTATTTTATCCTCTACATCCAAAGACAAGTCTACAAGAACATCTTGTGAAGAAGATAGTTTAAAGAAGAAGCAATTTTTTGTTTTGAATGATACTTGGTCATGTTTTAGTAGGTTTTGACAAAGAATTGCATTGAGAGAAAGAAAAGCAGCAGATATATGGACTCATATGTGTATGAGTTATATTTTAGTTGAAGCTTTTTAGCAGGCAGCTTATATGTTCCCTCAAAGAATTCTTGAAGTGTCAATTCATAGCTACTTGGTATATGACAAGCTGCAGAGAAGTATATTTCTTCTTTATCTAACTCTTGAAGTAAAAGAGTATTTGTAGCAGATGTTGAAGACTTGGGTTGAGGTTTTGTGTTTGGAAAAGGAAAATTCAGATTTTTGTTGTATCACTCAGTTGAAGAATCTACTTTCTATGATTGTCTTGTTTTTTGGATACATGCTTGTATTCAAAAAGGTGTTCCATCAGATCCTATCACTTGATTGAGAAGTGGAGTTAGCCAAAAGAAAGTCAAGCAGATACTATCACATTTCACTTGGGTAGAATATGAAGATATGAAGTATCAACTTGCAGCTTTTGGAGTTCTCAAGGTGAGAAGTTTGTCCATTTATATTTCAAGTAGAAGTAGCAGATTCTTGAGATGGATTTGGTTAAAAAAAAGTTTTTACAACTTTATGTGAGAAGCATGGACACTTGGAGACATTCAAGTAGCAAATCAAACATTCAGTCATGAAGGTTTGATGAGAGCAGATTCTACATAGGTATTTTGTTGGTATTTTGGATGATCTTGTATGATCTTGTATGATCTTGGATGATCTTGTATGATCTTATATGATCTTGGATGATCTTGAAGATCATGAAGATATTGAGTATTTACGAGTCAGATATCTATCCTTTGTTTGTCAAAGTTCTTTAACATTGGAAGAAGTAAGTCAAAGATTCAAGTTCTATCAGATTAGTGTTGCAAAGGAATAGAAGAAGATACTTGTTATGTTGGAGAAGGTTATGAACCCTAAAATGCTTTCAGCAATGTTTTAATTGGATCAGCTGACCTTATTCTAGATTTTGGGAAGCTGAGGAATGATAGGGAAAGCTATTGGCATGTGCACAATGCTAATAAAAGGCTTCAGATTATTTGTTTCAGACACAGGTATTAATATTATGAAAGATCAGATTTATGAAGCAAAATGTTCCAGATTTCATAAAGTCTGATATATTTGAAGAATTATGGATACTAGTGTTAAATCATCGAGGGGGGTGATGAAACATGAAGACTTATTTTTTAGCCATATGTGAAAGAATGGAGAGTCATACCAATAAGAATTCTAGGTATTCCTATATTTCCTTTGTTAGTTTCTCTTTATGTTCCAGCTTTGTAAGAAGAAGGAAGAAGGAAAATGTCTGGAGAAAGTTTATGTTAGGTGTTCCTGTTTAGGAGAAGGTTCCAGAATTCTATTGAAGAGAAGCTTGATATTTCAGAGAGGTATGTTTTAGAGGTGCACACATATACGTTTATACTAGATTCTGAAGCAAAGAGGTATGAAGGATTTACAGATTGAACAAGGATGACATAATAGATTTTTGATGGGACTCATAAGTTGAGTTGAGTTGAGTTGACTTGAGTACAATCAGAGATGAACCAGCAATGTTCATAATACACTAAGTTGTGAGTTGTGAGTCACAAGTCCCAGGATTCAGTTTTGTATTATGTTTAGTGTATTTACATGACACAACAGAAGTATTGTTGCAGAGCTAAGAAGACCAAAAGGCAGAGAAAAAGATGGGCCCCAAAATTTTTCCGATTTGGACACTTTATTTTTGTATCATAACCATCTTGTAACATATTTTCCATTGTAAATGCACGAGGAGTCCTCTAGATGCATACCCTTGGAGATTAGTAGCTTACCCATGTAAATTAATAGGAAATCAACCTTTTATTAAATAAAGTGCCGGTCTCTTGTGTGAAAGGACCATTTTTAGGGCACATGTATATAAATCAATCTGTGACTCTTTGTAGAGACTTTTTGCCATTGTGAGAATCAAGAGCACAAAATTGTGAATTTGTGTCTTCTCCTCTCTGTATCATCTTCTTTGTGAGCTTGTGTGCTTGTGTGTTGCTTGAAAACAGTGTTAAGAAGTATTGTCTATCCATGAAAGTGTTTGTTTGCGGTTGTCAAGGTGTGTGTGAAGTGTAGGAAGTGCTCAAGTGTAGGAAGGTCATTCCCGTGACTCAGTATTTTGCTCATAACTTGAATCAAAAGTGTCAGAATTGAGTGAAAATACCACCATTGGATGCGTCTTTGCAAGAGCTTTGAAACGTTCATGCTATTCAGAGTTCGGAGCTGAGAGAAAAGCTCAATTTATAGTTGGCTGCTGCTCCAAGTATCGCAACACCATAACTGACAGTGGAAGCTTGTTTGGAATAGTCTTAGCCTTGTTTGTACTCTTTGGGAAGCTCGTTTGCATTGATCATCACTTGAATGCATGTCTTCATACACTCGTCTCGGTTTTGATACTCCTTGGATTGATAAATAAAGCATGAATCCCCACTACATGCACTTGAGGGGGATTGAGGTATAGTCTCTTTCTCCACAAGTCCCTATGTTAGTACTTAGGTATACACGTTTTTGGCACCGTTGCCGGGGAATCGAATCAAACCGGGGCATTCGTGTGATGGTAAGAAGCTCGTAGCATTGAAGTGAGTTGAGGAGTTGGTGAATTTCTCTTCTTTGGTAAGTCACACTCATCCGCACGTACTACTTCTCACTGTTGGAGTGTCTGTAGTGAGTTAATAGTCTAGGGAAGTGAGTGAGATAGAGTAGGAGGAAGAAGGGAGTAGTTAGGAAGTTCAAGGAGCCATCAACCTTAGTCTTATTAAGTCTTTCTAGTTAGGATAATTTCTCAAAAAGTATAAAAGCCAAAAAAAGTGTCATCTTCAAGTTACTTGTTTGCAAAGCAAGTATCGTGAGAGCCATCTATCGAGTATCGCAATCAGAGATCAAGGCTTTTGAGCTACGCAGGGCGATTAAGAGTGTTTGAAGAGTTGAAAGATAAATTTCAAGGTGAGCATCTTAATATTCCATTCATCTTTGTCCACTAAATCAAGTCTTTCAGTAGAACGATCTGTGGTAAGTATCGTGAAAGGTTAGAGAGGGGTAAAGAGAGTTTATTTTGTGATCCAGGTTGAGAGGAGAGGGCAGATGCACTCTAAGGACTTGTGTATGCATTCAAAATCCAAAAACTCTAGGTAAAAAAATTGAAAAAACATCAAGTATTGTGTTCTCCCGCAGTTGAGGTATCGCGATACCTGGGTATCGTGAACTCCTGTGGTCGAGTATCGCAATACTTGCAAGTGGTCGAATATCGTGTATCATTGAGAAATCCTCACGACACAAGTCAGATATCGTGTATCCTGTATCGCGAAAATCTGCTAGCGATACCTGTGGAATATCGTCTATCGTGAAATTCTGATCGCGATACCTGTGGAATATCGTCTATCGTGGAGGAAGCTTTCGCGATACTTGGTGCATATTGAATATCGCTGGACATTTCTCGCGATAGTTGTGAAATATCGAGTATCCTGATCACAGAAAAACGATATCTGTCTAGTATCGAGTATCGAGTATCGAGTATCGTGATTGGCTCGCGATATTGGAGAGATATCGTGTATCGTGTTTCATCAAGTATCGTGTATCATGATCTGTCAAGTGGTCAAATATCGTGTATCGTGTGGCTAAGGTATCGTGTATCATCACCCATAAATATCGTGTATCGTCTTGCTCAAATATCGTGTATCGTGATAGGCGCAACCTGTCAAATATCGAGTATCGTAGTAGGCCTCGCCTATCAAATATCGAGTATCATGGTATCTTTCTAGTGTGTCAGATATCGAGTATCGTGACATACTCTTTTGGGGTTGAATATCATGTATCGTGGAATTAGGGGGAGCTTCTCAGCCAATCAAGTAATTCCATAAATTGGGACCACAGCAAGGAGCATTGGAAGCTAGGAGTGGTTGAAACGAGAAGAGAATTTTTAAGTGAATGAACCTAAGGTTTGGGAGAACCCTAGGAAGCCGAAGAAGTGTGATTTCTTCTGTAGGAAGTGTAGCCGAACAAAGTAGCCGTTCACATTACTCTGAAACCTCGAGTGAGTCTGAAGAAGAAACTACCATGGCTTCCGAGGATATGCAGTTCTGTGCCAATAATTGGCATGATGTCAATTATTGAGGGTGAATATCAGACATCTTTGGAATATGTGAACACTAACCAACATGGGATACCTATCTACCTAGATGGTCTAAACCGATCAGTGGCCAGACTAAAGAAAGCTACAGACGCTTACATAGTACCTAGGCCAGCAGTTAAGTATGCGGGAGGGTTTTATATGGACAAAAGAGAGATTCAGTATGTTGTTACAGAACACCCTGAAAGCATCAATGAACAAGGGGAAGAAGGTAATGCTAATAACCTTAATGAAGAGGGACATGAAGAGCAAGTGACCACCCCTAGAGGGAGATCCACTGTTGTTAGGGTTTGGAGAGGAGACCTAGTTCCCCAAGATGATTCCCTAATGGATGTGTATTTGATCAATGGAATGGAGCATCTCCTCAGAGCCCACTCTTCATTATGGGAAGTGGCTACTAACCCAGTCACTATCTATGAGTTACAAGATCCTGAACTCCCCACCATTATCACATATTTGGACAAAAACCAAAGGAGGTATTGGCCTCTAATGGAGTTAGAAAGAGCAGGGTTGAAATATCAGAACATTCCAGTGTTCCCTCCTAGAGATCAAGCTACTACTTCTCAGAACCCTAAAGGAACTCTTCAAGATAATTCATATCAGCATTCTGGACAGACGCAACAAACGCATATACCTGTTAGACCACATGTGCAGTTTGCTATGCCAGCCAATAACCCTAACTATCTGCCTCAACCACTTGTTGAACCAAGGAATAGAATCTTGATCCCAGATAGACCACCTGTAGTAAGAGGACCTGGTATACCCATAGGAAGACCAGTTTTCCCTGTGATGCCTAGACCACCTGAAGCAGGAAGAAGACTAAGACCAATTCAAATTGCTAAATGCATGAGAAACCATTATGATGGCTCTAGCGAACCTTACAATCATATAGCTGAATTCAAGAAAGTAATTAGAGCCGAACAAGTGGAAGATTTCTTGATCCAATATGAATCCTTTGGTCTAACTTTGACACACACAGCTTTAGCTTGGTTCGAGCCATTAGATCCTAATAATTTTCAAAACATGGAACAAGTCTATCAAGAATTGATTGAAGAATTCACCAAATCTAGGATTAAAAACAACTCTTCCTCATTGATCCATAGTTTTAAGCAAGCTCCTACAGAATCAGTGAGATTGGCAGCAAGAAGATTCAAGCAGTATGTGGATAGATGTCCAGTAGAAGAGAGAACCACTCAAAACAAAATGGTGTCATTGTTTTTGGAAGGATTAGTAAATGGATCATTAAGATCTCTAGTATATGTGAAAAGAGTTCAAACATTGCAAGAATGTATGAAAGAATGTATTGACCTAGAGGACAATCTAGCAGAAGACCTGAAGATACCTCAAGGTAGCGTAAAAAGTGAAGATTCCGCCAGCAGCACATCAAACTCAAAGAACAATGTAGAGGAAATAGCCGACTTAGTAGCAAAGAAACTGAATGTTCAAGGACAGAGGAACTACCCCAACAACCCAATGAGAGTACCCATGCTTAGAAGATGTATGCATTGCGGAGGTGATCATCCTTCTCATTTGTGCACTAGGGGAGTAGTCCCACCACCTGCTTATGCTTACAATAGACCACCCGTTCCGGTCCCTCTACAATATTGCAGCATAGAGCAAAAATACACAAATCATAGCATAGAAAATTGTCCTTACAATAGACCATCAAGGCCAGTACAACCACCAATAAGACCTTATGGCTACCCTCAGAGAGATCTAGGAGGGGAAGCCTTCAGATATCCTACATATCAGCAGCAGGCACTAGTACAACGACCTTATGCTTATCAAGGTTACACTCAACCACAACCGGTGTTAGGACAACAACCACCCCACCCTCAAAATGTTGTCCCAATGAAAATAGCTCGACAGGAAGAGGAACCCTGAGAGAGCAATAGTCCCCGCCACGCATGTGGTTGGTAATGAACCATATCACCCATCTTATGACCATAGTCAAGGAGATTATTCTGCATATGAGGGCACTATAATTGAATATGGACAAATGTACGAGCCATATGTCTATGGTATGGAAGGACCCGATAGTTCTTACGGATATGAGCAGGACTATGTGTCATTAATGTACACAGCTCCTAGAGCACCCATACCCCCCCGACCTATGAACAGACTACCGATACCTAGAGGACCATGTTATAGATGCGGAGGTGATCATTTTATTAGAGAATGTACATTACCAAACCCACCACCACCACAGCGAGTATGGGAAGGATATTGTAGTGATTGTGGTAAAGAACACCTTTTTAGAGATTGCCCTAAGAACCCCAACAAAGCTAACTCGAACGTGCACATCAATGTGATAGAAGTGATAGAGTCGTCAGGGAGCAATAAGGAGTACATTGTACCATTGAAAGCAATAACAAGAGCAAAAGCTAGAGAGACACTAGAAAAAATTGGAGAGAATGATCAAGGCGACAAAGAAATGAATATACCTAAAACCCGAATAGTTGAAGACTCGGAAGAGCCTGGGAAAAGTATCACAAGTAAACGAACACAAAGATGGAAGAACCGTAGAGACAGGATAAAGGAAAAGAAATTACAACAAAAGAAGGAGAATGAAAAGAATGAACAAGGACAAGAAGAAAAACAGAAACGGGAGGGAGAAAATCAAGAAGGAAAGGATAAAAAAGAAGAGGTAGGATCAGTTTTGGCAGACCCCATGCCAAAAGAGTTAGCCATGTGGATTCAAGCGTACCAGGCACGAATAAGAGCAGGACCGACCATTGAACAACATGAAAAAGAATATCCTATAGGTGACTTAGAGAAAGAAAGGTTGGAGATATGCAAAAAATTAATCGAAGTAGCTCAATAGACCCTAGAAAAACCTGTTCTTCGACTACCCAACTCATGAATTCCCGAAAAGGAATTCCAAGAGTGTGTCATCCCTAATGATCTCGAGAAAGGAAAAGAAGGTGAGACACGTGATGGAAATTACTGCGAGGATAAAAGAGAAGGATCCGTTGTCCCCGAAGTAGATGGGGAATGGCCTAAAGACTTGTGGGCAAGAGTCCAAGAAGACAGATGGAAGAAAGTGGGAGGAATTGAACCACCCTTTGAGGATCTAGAAGCAGAAGGTGAATTGGAACACTCAATGCCGGAGATGAACTCAGAAGAATTAGTACAATTTGATAAGAGCGACAAGGAGAATGACGGTGTGAAGATTTTGCCAAATTATACCGGGGAGTACGAACATAATTCGGAATTATACTGCATTCCCTCAATAAGGAAAAAAGAGCAGAACCCATCAATCCAAACATCGGACATCATACAACATCTTAGAAAGGTCAAAATACCTGGTACCCTGACATTGGAAGAACTTTTGAAGATAAAACCACATCTGAAGGAGAAGCTAACCAGTCAATGGGAGACCAAGTCAGAAGAGAAGGTGATGCCTGATGAAGTGACAACAGTCAAAATCCCAGTCGATAAAGTTGGAGATTTCAGCGAGGGAGATGAAGGAAACACATGCCTTCCAATTACTTATAGGGGTTACACCACTAAAGCTATCTTAGATTCTGGAGCTGGAGTAGGAATTGCAACTAAAGAAATATGGGAGAAATGGGGAAAGCCAGCATTAAGACCAACTCGCATGAAGATACAAATGGCAGATGGACACACTGAACGACCCTTGGGATTATTGGAAAGAGTAACTTTTACTACCTGCGGAGTTGAATTCGAGCACACCTTAGCGATCTATCAATTTGAAAGGGCTAGCAATTATGAGATGATACTTGGAAGACCCTTCATGAGACAGCTGAAGGTAGTGCAAGATTGGGGAAAAGATGTTGTATACTTACAACATGGAGGAACTACAACTAGAATAAATCTCCACACATACACATATCAAGATGTTCCCCCCTTGCAATGGAATCAGATTCATAAGGAGGAGGATAAGCAGTCAATTCACAGTATAGGTTCAAGTGACCAATTGTGGATGAATGAAGACACTCATCTATGGATATGCCAAACGGTGAAAAAGGAAGAGGAGAGAAAGATAGGATGGCAGCAAAGGCAAGGAATTGCTAGGTCTGTACAAGATCCAGCTTATATGCCTCAAATATTCCTGGATGAAGAATTCGAACCTCATGGTTGGATGGAGATTTTAGCCACTCTTGATGTATGTGTAAATGAAGAAGTGATAACCATGAATGAATGCATTGACAATGAAGGATATGATGTTAGTCTATACGTGGTAGTTCTTCAAGAGGCTGAATAAGGAGAAGTAATCGAAAAAGAATGGAAGGAGGATTATGAGAGCATTGAAATGGAGCAAGAGCAAATGGAAACAAAAAGTGGAAATCAAAGAGTAAGTGTCATCGCCAATGAATTAAATCAAGAAATGACACAGGAAGAAGAGCTTGGATTAAATAAAGAAAAAGACGATGGAGAAATCAAGCCTCAAGATCAATTTGAAGTGCCCGCTCACTTCAAAGAATACAAAGTAGAAGAGAGGAAAATTGCTATTCAAATGCCAAAACGAGAAGCACGGCCAGGAATAGCATATGACAACAAAGAACAAACCAAGAAAATAGTTGTAACATTAGAGGAAGGAGAAGAACAATGTACTTTTATAGGACAAGATGTCTCAATGGAAGAAGAGCAAGAGTTAATACGACTCCTAAGAGAATAGAGGGATGTCTTTTCTTGGACATATAAGGATTTGAAAGGAGTGGATCCTTCTATTTGTGCCCATAGAATCCCTATGACATCTGAAGCTAAACCTTCCAAACAAAGACCATACACATATAACCATGTTTACTCAGCAAAAATCAAGGAAGAGATAGATAAGTTGTTAGACGCTGGGTTCATTTATGAGATAGAACACATGGAATGGGTATCACCTTTGGTGGTCGTGCCGAAAAAGAATGGCAAATTAAGGGTGTGCATTAATTTGAAAAAAGTAAATACTGCCACCATAAGAGATAGTTACCCATTACCCATCACGGATCATCTTTTGGAAAGAGTGGTAGGAAAGGAAGTTTATAGTTTCTTGGACGGCTTTTCAGGGAATAATGAGGTAGTGATTGCTCTTGAGGACCAACATAAAACAGCCTTTGCAACTGAATGGGGAGTATACACTTTTAGGGTTATGCCTTTTGGTCTAACCAATGCCCCATCCACTTTCCAAAGATTGATGTTTCATGTATTCAAGGAGTTCAGGAGGAAAAGCATATACTTGGCAGGTAATAATCCTCCCGCTGATAGCATGCATTGTCAACAAAGTAATTAGGCTCAGAGCAATACAGTAGGTTAGATATGTGAAGACAAAGACAAATCAGAAGACCAAAAGTTAGAAAGAGGTAGAGGCTGAAAAGTTGAAGAGGGTGACTAAGAACAACACATTCTTAGCCTAGTGGCATGCGTGGTAGCCCAACTAAATGCAGCAACCCAGATTTGTGATGTACGGAATACCAAGGGGAAAACAAAAGCAAAGGACCTACGTCAGACAAAATAACAAATTCTCTGACAGTCCTTACCACTTCTTCGACCACTGGGTACGTGTATTCAAAAACCTTAAATGAGAAGTAGAAGCCTGTCAAGGGACGACAGAAACAAAGAGGGGGAGAGTGTTGCAGAGCTAAGAAGAGCAGAAGGTAGAGAAAAAGATGGGCCCCAAAATTTTTCCGATTTGGACACTTTATTTTTTGTATCATAACCATCTTGTAACATATTTTCCGTTGTAAATGTAGTGAATAAAGTGCCGGTCTCTTGTGTGAAAGGACCATTTTTAGGGCACATGTATATAAGTCAATTTGTGACTCTTTGTAGAGACTTTTTGCCATTGTGAGAATCAAGAGCACAGAATTTCGAATTTGTGTCTTCTCCTCTCTGTATCATCTTCTTTGTGAGCTTGTGTGCTTGTGTGTTGCTTGAAAAGAGTGTTAGGAAGTATTGTCTATCCATGAAAGTGTTTGTTTGCTGTTGTCAAGGTGTGTGTGAAGTATAGGAAGTGTTGAAGTGTAGGAAGGTCATTCCTGTGACTCAGTATTTTGCTCATAACTTGAAGCAAAAGTGTCAAAATTGAGTCAAAATACAACCGTTGGCTGCCTCTTTGCGAGAGCTTCGAAACGCATATGCTATTCGCTATATTCGGAGTTTGGAGCTGAGAGAAAAGCTCAATTTACTGTTGGCTGCTGCTCCAAGTATCGCGACACCATAACTGATAGTGGAAGCTTGTTTGGAATAGTCTTAGCCTTGTTTGCAATCTTTGGGAAGCTCGTTTGCATTGATCATCACTTGAATGCATGTCTTCATACACTCGGCTCGGTTTTGATACTCCTTGGATTGATAAATAAAGTGTGAATCCCCACTATATGCACTTGAGGGGGATTGAGGTATAGTCTCTTTCTCCACAAGTCCCTAGGTTAGTACTTAGGTATACAAGTACGTTGAGAAAGCTTTCGTAAGGTAAATGCAAATATGTGGATCTTAGTGTATGTTTTCAGGTTTGAGAAGACAGGAGATAGCAGCTTCAGAGTCAGTACTTGCTACATATGTTGACACGTAGTGATTGCTTGATGTATACACTATTGGATATCTAGTTTGCATATTTTCTCAACTATTATGGTTCATATTCACAAAGTTCAGGTTTGAAGGTCAATTTGGGGAGTGCAAGTTTGAAGTTTATGATAGTTTGCATTTGAATGAAGTTGCTTATCTAGTTCAGTTTGTACCAATATGACATTGCAGGTAGGATTGTTGGAAAACAATGTCAAATTAGTCCAAAATCCATTTAGGGCAGAAACCTTAATTTTGGTACTTAGTCATTTTTGGAACAAAAATGGGTAAAGTTTTTATGAGCCTATCTTGTAGAGCTTGAAGAGAGTTGTCCAACGGTATATGACATTCAATCATCAAAGATCAGATTTGGGAGAAAACCCTAACCCTAATTTTTTAGCTGATTTACGGTTTTGACCTTATATGATAGCTCTTGGCATGAGGATCATAAAAATGTTGTCAGATCATTTATCAAGTAGTCAGAAGTGTAAAAAAAGCAGGTCAAAAAGCTATATTTTAAAGTTAGCTAAAAGCAACTTTCAAAATAAAGCAAACTCACTTAAAAATAAAGCAAAAGCAATTTAAAAAGCGATGAGATTAAAATAAAGCGCTTTTTAGTGAGTTTTTCACATGAGACACTCAAGGCTATATAAAGAAGTGTTTGGGTATCTTCTAGGACATCCTACACCAATTGCAACGCCAGCTTTGGTCCCTCAGTAGAGGTGGTGCTCTAGCGCACATGGGGCAGCCATGGTGCATTCTAGGAGCATGTTGAGGAGCAGTTATGGAGTTCTTTTTGGAGAAGAAGAGTGTGCTCATAGTCTTGCTTATGGAGAGGACTTACCCATCAGCAGCGTGGTGGTGTGGATCAACCATCCACATGATGTATTTGAAGATTGTCTTCTACATGAAGATCTCAATTTACTTCAAAACATTGGATGGTGGTTAACATAAGATTTGCGCCTTATGTGTAGAATTCAGGTACATAATCCCTTTATGCACATAGTACTCTCTGAAGTATATGGAAGTGGCATCCATATCAAGACGAGTCATATTCAGCATAGGTACAAGAGAATCAGTACATGTATGCTTTATGCATATTTGGATGAGGTGTTCAAGAAGGTATGTTCATATGAGTTTGAGGATTTCTAGAAGCAAACTTGTTAGCATTCTATGCTAATTTTCTAAGTATGTGATCTTTCACATACGTATCTGACTTAGGGACTTCCATAGCCTAAATTCAGATTAGGGTTTGCTGAATATGAGTTTCAAACTGATCTTTCTTTTTTTTGTCACTCATATTCACTCTTCTACAACCAGGTCACACATCTCATATATATTCAGATTTTTGTCCATACATCTGAATATGTTTGTTACATTTGTACATTCACTCGTCCATCTATTTTTGTTCACATAGAGTGGTTGAGATTTTTGCTCCCACATTGTAAATTGACATTTGTATATATGATAGTGTGAGTAAGCAGTGGCTTACATAACACTTTACACATGTCTAATCTTTCTCTATTTTTATCTCATCATTTGTATGATTAAGAGTGGTATGTTCATGTTTTGTCAATATTGGAAGATTGCTCAATTTTATGTTGTAGATCCTGGACCTATGGAACCTTGGACCTGTGGTATTAGTTATGGGCCTACCTAATTTCCAACATTTGGTATCAGAGCATAAGGTTCACAGGTTCCCAGACTTCCAGTTTTACAACATATGATTTAAGAGCATCTTCTAACATTTGAGATTTGACATACACACGTAATCTAGATGAGTAGAGATTTGAGAATTAGACAATTCAGTCACATGTTTATTAGTGTGAAGTATGAAGATGATCTGTTAGCAGCCGAATATTTTTGGAAGAGTATGAAAATACTTTACAAACGTATTATTTGAAGACCAAGCCTTGATGAAGAGAAGCCTACTTCAAATTCAAGGAAGAACAATGGTAACAACGGTTTGGAGAAGATGAAGGAACCAGATCAACATCAAATCACAGGTATTAGTTTTTACTATCAGATTATCATTTGCAGGTCATATCTTAGAAGAGTAGTTTTGAAGAGATTTGAAGGATTGAAGAAGTGCTTTTATACACTTTCATTCTTTTAAAGTAAACGCATTAGTTACATCAAAACATGTATCTAGAAGTTGTTCTTGACAGTTTTGATGATCTCTTTCATGGCAAGAAAGCTCATCTATAAAGACAAAATTGGAGATGAGATGAGTTTTATTTTGAGCCAATTTTGTGTTGTAAGTTGGTTGGAAGTTTTTGCTCACATTTTGTATCTAGAGAGGTAACTCTAGAAAGGTAATTCATCATTTAGACAACAAGTTGGTGAATTCAATCATAACAGTCGCAATTTGAAGCAAAGTTTTGATTAAGGAAATATGAGGAGATGATAGAACATGATTCTATGTTCACTTCCATATGTTTTTACCATGTTTGTTTTATCTCTTACTTCTAGCACTAGAATATGAAGATATGAAGTATCAACTTGCAACTTTTGGAGTTCTCAAGGTGAGAAGTTTGTCCATTTATGTTTCAAGTAGAAGTAGTAGATTCTTGAGAAGGATTTGGTTAAAAAAACATTTTTACAACTTTATGTGAGAAGCATGGACACTTGGAGACATTCAGGTAGAAAATCAAACGTTCAGTCATGAAGGTTTGATGAGAGCAGATTCTACATAGGTATTTTGTTGGTAAGATTTTGGATGATCTCGTATGATCTTGTATGATCTTGGATGATCTTGTCTGATGTTGGATGATCTTGGATGATCTTGAAGATCATGAAGATCTTGAGTATTTATGAGTCAAATATCTATCCTTTGTTCGTGAAAGTTCTTTAACATTGTAAGAAGTAAGTCAAAGATTCAGGTTCTATCAGATTAGTGTTGCAAAGGAATAGAAGAAGATACTTGTTATGTTGCAGAAGGTTATGAATCCTAAAATGCTTTCAGCAAGGTTTTTATTGGATCAGCTAACCTTATTCTAGATTTTGGGAAGCTGAGGAATGACAAGGAAAGCGATTGGCATGTGCACAATGCTAATAAAAGGGTTCATATTATTTGTTTTAGACACAGGTATTAATATTATGAAAGATCAAATTTATGAAGGAAGACGTTCCAGATTTCATAAAGTCTAATATATTTGAAGAATTCTGGATATTAGTGTTAAATCATGCAGGGGGTGATGAAACATGAAGACTTATTTTTTAGCCATATGTGAAAGAATGGAGTCATACCTATAAGAATTCCAGGTATTCCTATATTTCCTTTGTTAGTTTCTCTTTATGTTCCAGCTTTGTAAGAAGAAGGAAGAAAAGAATTTATGGAGAAATTTTCTGTTAGGTGTTCTTGTATGGGAAGGTTCCAGAATTCTACTGAAGAGAAGCTTGATATTTCAAAGAGGTATGTTTTAAAGGTGCACACATATATGTTTATACCAGATTTTGAAGGAAAGAGGTATGAAGGATTTACATATTGAACAAGGATGAAGACATGACGACATCATAGATTTTTTTATGAGACTCATGAGAGTGACTTGACTTGAGTACAGTCAGAGATGAACTAGCAATGTTCATAATACACTAAGCTGTGAGTTGCCAGTCACAAGTCCCAGGATTCAATTCGTGATTATGTTTAGTGTATTTACATGACATAGCAGAAGTACGTTGAGAAAGCTTTCGTAAGGTAAATGCAAATATGTGGATCCTAGTGTATGTTTTCAGGTTTGAGAAGACACGAGATAGCAGCTTCAAAGTCAGTACTTGCTACATATGTTGACAACCAGTGATTTCTTGATGTATACACTATTGGATATCTAGTTTGCATATTTTTTTATATGCTAGCTCATATATCTAGTTTTGACCTCATATGCTAGCTCTGGGCATGAGGATCATAAAAATGTTGTCAGATCATTCATAAGGTAGTCAGAAGTGTAAAAAAAGCAGGTCAAAAAGCTATTTTTAAAGTTATCTAAAAGCAACTTTAAAAATAAAGCAAACTCACTTAAAAAAAGAGCAAAAGCAATTTAAAAAGCAATGAGATTAAAATAAAGCGATTTTTAGTGAGTTTTTTGCATGAGACACTTTAGTCTATATAAAGAAGTGTTTGGGTCACACTTCTAGGACATCCTACACCAATTGCAACACCAACTTTGGTCCCTCAGTAGAGGTGGTGCTCTAGCACACATGGGGCAGCCATGGTGCATTCTAGGAGCATGTTGAGGAGCAGCTATGGAGTTCTTCTTGGAGAAGAAGAGTGTGCTCACACTCTTGCTTATGGAGAGGACTTACCCATCAGCAGCTTGGTGGTGTGGAATAGCCATCCACATGATGTATTTGAAGATTTTCTTCTACATGAAGATTCCGGTTTACTTCAAAGACATTGGATGGTGGTCAACATACGATTTGCATCTTATGTTAAGAATTCAGGTACATATTCTCTTTATGCACACATGTACTACTTGAAGTTTATGGAAGTGGCATCCATATCAAGAGGAGTCCTATTCGACATAGGTACAAGAGAATCAGTACATGTATGTTTTATGCATATTTGGATGAGGTGTTCGAGAAGGTATGTTCATATGAGTTTGAGGATTTCTGGCAGCAAACTTGTTAGCATTCTATGCTAATTTTCTAATATGTGATCTTTCACATGCATATCTGACTTAGGGTCTTCCATAGCCTAAATTCAGATTAGGGTTTGCTGAAGTTTCAAACTGTTCTTTCCTCTTTCTGTCACTCATTATCACTCTTCTACAACCAGGTCACACATCCCAAATATATTCAGATTTCTGTCCATACATCTGAATATGTTTGTTACATTTGTACATTCACTCATCCATCTATTTTTGTTCACATAGAGTGGTTTAGAGTTTTGCTCCCACATTGTAAATTGACATTTGTATATATGATAGTGTGAGTAAGTAGTGGCTTACATAACACTTTACACATGTTGTCTAATCTTTCTCTATCTTTATCTCATCATTTGTATGATTAAGAGTGGTATGTTCATGTTTTGTCAATATTGGAAGATTGCTAAAATTTATGTTGTAGATCCTAGACCTATGGAACCTTGGACCTGTGGTATTAGTTATGGGCCTACCTAATTTCCAACAGATATAGAGAACTCGGATTAGTTAACTCCAATTCATCTTTTGAAGTTCAAGAAGAATGTGAACCATCCCCTATGAACGTGGATATTAAAAGTGAACCAAACGACGATGTTAAATGGCATGAAATCAACTGATTGAAGGACTCCACTGAAGCGACAAGCAACAAGCAAGATCAAAGTCCTGATACTACACTCGGAGATAGAGACAAAGGCATGGGAAAAGAACAAGAGGAGGTACATACATTGCAAATGAATGATGCGACAAAGATCCAATTCACGAAGATCCACTTGGACAGTAAAGCTACAATAAAGATTCCAAAGGAAGAAAAAGATGATGAAGAAGTGGAAGAACTAGAACCATTTATGTCAGTAAGGATTGTAGTAGAGCCTTCCCCATTGGATGTAACATTTCAAGGAAGTGCTACAAAGCCTACCACACATGAAAGAGAAACTCACATCCAGTTGCAAATTAGACAGCCACATAATGAAACGATACATGTGGAAAAGGGAAAAGATGTACACATGAGTGAGGCACCAAGCATCCCACAAACATGGCTGAATGTAGATGTGGCACAACTCAAACCTGTGGTGAAGCAAATGATATAAACAACTATGGATACACAACAACAACTTATGGAAGCAGATATCAACTTTGACAAAGTATTGATAGAAAGAAGTCAATTCCAGATACTCAGTGAAGAATTATCTGCAATGATATTACAAGCCCAACAAGCGCTTACGCATAAGGAACAAAAAACAAAACAGCCCTAGAAAAATGCAAATTATTCAGTGACGAAAATCAAAAGATGCAAGATCAACTTAGAGAGCTTCAAAGTAAATATGAAGCAAGCGAGACTGAAAAGGCACGTTTGATAACTAGAATAAAAATTCAAGAAACACAAATAAAGGTATACATGGACGGATCAGACACCCTTAGAAGCAGAAATAAAGAATTGATGAATGCCATTTTGTGCAATCAACCGATGGAAGCACAAGAAATTCAACCAAATAATACATAGGCATTGGAAGCTCAGATAGCTAAGTATGCAAATCAGCTAAAGCAAGAGCAAGAATTAAGAGAAGAGTGGGAAAAGAAATACATGTACGATACAAATGAGCTCAGAAAAAGATGTAAGATTGCAAAAGTAAAAGTGATAGAGCAATGTAGAGAAGATGCAGATCAAATGGCAGTGATAGGTGAAGAACTCTTGAAGAGCAAGGAAGCACTCACAAAAAAAACTAATGAAATCATGAAGAAAGACAAAATGATTGAAAACCTAAAGGCTAAATTAGCACAAAATAATACAATGGGGACACGAGTAGTTCAAAACGCTACTGTGGAGACTGAGGTACGTCCTCTTTCTCCCCCATACATCACTCACCTATAAAGGAAGAAGCAGAATTGAGCACTGATAGAAATAAATGGGATGTTGCAGAACTAAGCCATAATGAGAGGGCACTACTAGTGTCCCAACTTATAGAACGATGTGAAGATCAAGTGGTGAAAGTAATGATGGAAGCGAAGATCGAAAGTAAAAATTTTGAACAAATTTTGAATCCCCTCAATATACCATATGGCCTCCTAAAAGAAGAAACCAGACAATACATTAAGAGAACTACACAGAAAGAACCAGATCACAAATTCCAGTTCAAAACTGATACATTTTCTTACACACAGGAAGAGTTTGATAAGGGAGATCCAGTTTGGAGACAGACATTTTTGGAAAAGAATCCCACTTTACGAGTGCACTGGGAGTCAGTGCCTTACTTATTACAGGTGAATCCATCTTTTGTCCCGTCCCTAGAAGATGAGCCTGGATGCAATTTTGGGAAGCATAGTGCCATGGAACAATCAATAATCAATGGCTCAACTATCCATTACTACTGAGCCCACCACATAATTACCTACCTACAGAAGAATACATGGTATGCACAATCAAATTTTGGCTATTTAGATATGCTACTGTACCCTACCTAGCAATCAAAATGACAAATAAAGTGTTGATCATGCTACTTACTGTTTTGAAAGTATTCAAACATGCAAAATATACATTTTTGAAATTATCGGCATCAATCAAGGAGCAAATGCCTTCATTTTTTATCTATCTATCATGCCAAGCAGACTTACAATAATGGCTATATATTCGCGGTTAATGTTTCTACCGAGTCCATACATGCAGACCTTCGAGGAAGCGTTCTTTACAAGATTTTTTTGAAAAGGATTCAAAATTTTTTGTCAAAATGACACTCAATTTTAAATGCTAGATTGGTGGCTTACGAGCTGAGTTTCTTTGCAGATCACAGACAAGCATTGGATGATGGAGTAAAATCAGCTCAATGGAAAGAAGTAATGATATGTGAAGCTAATATGCTGAACCAAAGAGAGCAAACAGTCATTCAAACAAACTCACACCGCCAGCCAAAGCCTGTTGGGTATGACAGAGTTCAGGAGGAGGGACATGTGGAGGGAGAATCAAGTAAAAGAAGAAGAAGAAGAAGAAGAAAATCAAAAAGCAAAAATTTCCAATGAACAAAACCCACCCTCTACCCAAAGCCCCGCAGGGGCATGTATTAGGCTTCACATGCATCAAGCTTTAACGAGAAATAGGGAGGACTCGAGCACAGTGAATAAGAAATGAAAGATCAGCCCATTTGGATGCTCAATAACTCTAATGAGGCCGAAGGACCCTAATCAAAGGTGACCAATATCAAAGTCACCTTAGCCACTGGGTGCATGCAATGAGAAGAAATGAACAGGCCAAAACCAATGCACCATGCCCTGAGTTATGATCGGTTCCTTGACCACTAGTTAAACTATATCATTAGGACTTCCAGAGGAGCTGGTATTGGTCAAATATAAAGATGCTATCAACTAGTAAGGAACCATATCTACTACAGGCACAAAGCGAGAGACAAGAAGCAAAGCCTATCAAGGAATGATAGAGACAAAGAGGGGGAGAGTGTTGCAGAGTAAAAAAGCACAGAGTAGGGAGCCCAAAAAATTTTCAAATTATGGGCATAAAATTTCTTCTTCAAATTTCTATGAAAACCTCCTGAAGCTATGTAGATGCACTAGAGGAGTCCCGTACATGCATAAGTCCCAATTATTGTAACATAACCTTTGTAACATAGTGGGAAATTAGAGTTTTTCAATAAAAGTGCCAGTCTCTAGTGTGAAAGGACCAATTTTAGGGCACATGTATACAAGTGACTTGGTGACTCTTGTAAAGAACTTTTTGCCATTGTGATAATTGAAGAAGACTTTTGAATTTGCCTCTTGATGGCTGATTATTTTCTTCTCCAAGAGCTCTTGTGTGTTTTATGCTTGAAATGTGTGAGTAGGACTGTTGTCTACCCATTCCCATCACTTTTGAACTATTCTAGTGTGTGTGTGTGCCTTGAAGAGTTGTGGAGTAGGTGTTGGTGTTTCCCACCATTCACTATTTTGTTCATAACTTGAAGTAGGGACTGAAGATAGCACCATTAGATGTGTCTCATTGAGAGCTTCGAAAGGAACCTACTATTGACCATATTTGGACTTCGGAGCTGAGAGAAAAGTTTGAATTTGTGCTTACTACTATAAATGGTATCGCGACGTGCATTTTTAGAGAGTTAATGAGTTGGGGAGGTAGTTGAAACAAGTCACATGCATTGTAGCATTGATACTTCACTTACCATCATGTGTGCACATGTCTTCATCCACTTGGTACATCTAATTCTTTGGATTGATAATTAAATGTGTATTAATCCACCATTATATGCACTTCTGGGGTGATTGAGGTACAGTCTCATTGACACAAGTCCCTAAGACTTCACGACTTAGGTACACAACATCCCTTCTAATTGAACTTAACATGCTATCCTCCCTCAACCATTTGCCCCATAGAAACTAGATTCTCTGTGATTGTGGGAGCATGAAGAACATCCTTCCAACACTTAGCCTTGTGGGGGCCATCCAATATAACATCACCTATGTGTGTAATAACATGAGGAGTAGCATCACCTATTTCCACATGCCCTTTGGTTGATGGTGCCTGCATGTGAACAACTCCTTGTTGCAACTCATGTGATTGTTGCATCCACTATCAATGGACCATGTGCTTCACCCTTGTGTCTTGTAGTCACTAGTTTTCATCATAGCTAGCATACTCTCAATTGCATTTGAAATAGATGCATAATTACCTTGATTAGTAGGTTGAATTTGTCTTCTCCCTTTGATAGCAATCACTTGCATAGTGTCCATACTTGCCATAAATGAAGCAACCTTCTAGGTTTTGGTTGTCTCTATTATAATTGAACCTTCCTCCTCTTCCTCTTGAGGAGGAATATTTGCTTCCTTGATCTTGATCAAGATCACCATTTGATCATCTCCCTTGCTTTCCTCTTCCTCTGCCTTGATTCCTTCCTCTACCTCTGCCTTTGCCTGCATAGAAATCTTGGGCTTCATTGCCCTTTGCCTTTGAGCCTCTAATATTCATCTCCTTAGTGACTATCAACACCACCAATAGCTCAAAGTTGGGAAGAGTGTCTCTGAAATACACAGTGTAAAAGCCTTCCACTTCTCATCATCGCTAAGCCCATTCAAAGTGTATGCAACTACGTCATCATCATCTATGTGACAACCTATGGAACCCAATGCATCATGGACCTCTTTGGTTTTCAAAATTTAGTCATTTATATTGCTACCAAGTGTTTTCGTCGAGTTGTTGAGTTAATCTTCAATTGAATCTTCCTAGCTTTAATTGAAGTAGAGTAAAGCCTTTCTAGGGTTTCCCATACCTTCATGGAGGTGTCTAGATCTTATATATGAGTTATCATGACATTGCTAATGTGTTGAGATAATATGAAGATGACTCCCTTATCTCTCTCATTTTGCTCTCTGAAATTCCTCAATTGATCAGGAGTTGAACTCTCCTAATCTAGGTCTAGCATCTATTCCACTAATGAAACCTCATAATCCTTTCCCCATGAGATAGCTAGATATTGTAAATCTCCTGGTTGATAATTGTTCCTTCCAACTTCTTGATTTGAGTGCTATACTTTGACATGAAATACTCTAATGCACTCTCCTAGATCCCTTTGATGCAAGAGAAGTGATAAATAATAATAAATTTTACCTCTGTACTTCACACGTACCAAACAGATGAGGTTGATGCTCTCCTTCTTCACTAGTAGACTAACCTTTGCTCGATGTGTGCTCTTGAGCTTGATCTAGTAGCTCTCATTCCTTCAAGGTCCTTCAATGGCTTCTTTTGGTTGTAGGTGAATGCCTTTGTATCTCTAAAGACTCTGATACCACTGATGGGACAAGACTAACATTCCCTATGCAGCCTTGAAGCATAGGTGGCCTCACAAGCACACCCACAAAACCACTTTTTACTCAAATGAATGGTTCTCTGAAGTCTAGAGGATTGAACGCAAAAGCTTTTGCACACAAAAACTACACTTAATGAGCTTGTTAATGCAATTAATCTCAACTCAAAATGTTCACTCCTATTATGAGAATCCATGCCTCCAAGACAAACAAGTTATAGTCTTCATTAGGCATATACACACAGACTATTGGAGTTAGACATCGGTGGAAGCACGTGAATAGCACAAGGAAGAAGAAGAATCTTGGAGCACAACACACAATACTGAATGTGTTACCACTAGAATGTACAAAGATAAGTAGCTTGTTAGGGCAATAGGCATATATACAAGTTGGGGGAAAAAAACCTCCTAAAGAGGGAAAAAAGTGCCTCGCCAGTCCTAGAGTGTTCAGACACATCACTACCTAAATATATCAACAAATCCCCTTTGGGAGTGATGCGATGAACAAGGAGCTGACACTCATGTATAAGGAAGTGCCAAGATATGTGGAATCAATCCACAAAACGAAGTAAGCCCAAAGCTTTGTGGAAAGCGTCAAACTTCTCCCTAGGCAGAGCCTTCGTAAAAAAGTTTGCAATGTTCTCCTACGTGGGCACATATGCCAAGCTGATCTCCCCAGCAGAGAACTGTTGGTGCATTTTGCCCAAGCCTACATGCTTGATATGCTTGATATTATCCTCATTTGTAAGTCACATGAGTAGTCATGTGAACACCTCTTGTAAAAGAGTACATTTTATCTCTTGTAAATGGAAAAAGAAAAAAGTAAAAGGATGGCTTACCTCATCCATGATGTAAAAGCAAATTCGTGGCTCCAACTACCAAAATCACGAATTTTTGAGCTGAGGGAATCTCTCCTAACTTTGGGGATCACTTTAGGTGGAGCCATTCGAATTCGAATTCAAAACTCCCTCCAAGAATTGCTATAAAAGGAGCAAGAAGGAAGAGGCGATTAGCAAGCCTTGTACGTGACCACTTCATGTCATTTTGTAGAGATTGAAGAGCTTACTCCATAGCTCTATCATTCTACTCCCATTGTGCAAAGATTCATTGCCAATGTGGTTGTAATCATATGTGAATCTATACATTTATTATCATCTACCTCTCTGTTTTGTTCTCTGCTATACTCACGCAGAGCAGTAACTTCAGAAGGTCATATCTAGAGTTTTACTGAACCTTTTTCAGTGTTTTAAAGTGCGTTGGATAGCTCTCACTGTCTAGTTTCTACCTATAAATTTTCAAGGTCATTGGATTTATACTTTTGGAGATATCTGCATTTTACTGCTTACTGGTCTATCTCTGCAGAGCCCCGAGAATTGTGGGAATGTTCCAGAACTTGATGAAACTTGTTCTCAGTGCTCAATCCATCATTTGAAGTGTTTTAACTTGGAATAGGAAGCTTGCTAAGTCTATTTGCTATGCCCAAAAGGAATTTTTCTAATTCCTTCCAGGTTGAGAGCACTGTTCATTTTTTCCAGCAGGTGTATGTCCAAAAATAGCAAGTTTTGGGAGCTAGTCATTTCGCAACTTGTCGGTCTTGACTTAAACTTTTGGGATACATGTTCCAAAGTACTTGGCTGATATTTTGGTGGATTTAGGAAGCTCAAAGGGTCTACTAATCAACTCTGAAGTCTCAGTTGGCTGGTGTGAAGCTGGTTGTAGCGGCACCTACTCATCTTTGGATTGCATCCACCATCTCTCTTCACAGTGGTATCAGAGCATAGTCAAGCAACATGGGAGATGGATTTCCATCAACAATTGACAAATTGGATCGAAACAACTACCCGGCATGGTCTCTAAGGATGGAGGCTTACCTTCAAGGAAGGAATCTATATGGATTCATATCCGGAGATGAAGCAATGCCAACCATGAGGAACAAAGGGCAACCATCTCATGAAGAAGTGGAAGGACTTTCGAATTGGTGTTCGAAGGATGCACTTGCAAGGTCCTATATTCTAAACTCAATCTCTGATTTTCTTTTACCTCATGTCAAGGGATGCAAGACATCAAGAGAAACCTGGAATGCACTTGCTTCTTTCTTCTCTTCCAATACTCGAGCAAGGAAGAACCAATTGTGGATGGAGTTCACAACAATGAAGAAAAGCCCGAAGCAAAATGTGACTGATTATGTCACAAAGATGAAGGAGATTTCCGACCAACTTGGAAGCATTGGAGAGGTAATTGAAGAGGAGCAAATCATAAGACAAATCATGAATGGAATCAAAGCAGACGACAAGTGGGAGTCATTCACAACAGCCATGGATTTATACATGGATATGCATGTACCCGACCTCAACACACTCATGGGCCAACTCTTCACTCATGAAGCAAAGATTAGCAAAGGTGGTGAGTCCTCAAGAGGTAATCAAACTTCTGCCTTATATTCTGATAAAGCTAAGGTCAAGGACAAGTCAAAGAATAGGAAGAATGAAGATGAAGGAAGCTCTTTCCAAGCAAACTTTGCAGGTAGAGGAAGAGCTAGAGGAAGAGGCAGAGGTGGAAAGCAAGGCAGGGGGAGATTCCAATCATCTCAACCTTGCAACATATGTGGCTTATCTAACCATACTACTGAAGAATGTTTCAGGAATCCAAGGAACTCAAGAGGAAGAGGATTCAATAGAGGTGGCTATGGATCAAATAGAGGTAGGTACAATGGAGGCTACAACAACAACAACTACTACAACAACAATTACAACAACAACAACAACTATCAAAGTGGCCATAGAGGAAGAAGAGATTACAATAACTATGCAGAGGACCAAAGTCAAGAAGATTCATTATTGATTATGAATCTATCAACAAAGAAGGGTAAGGATGATGATCACATATTTTACATTGATTCGGGATGCTCGAACCATGTAGCAGGAAATGTGGCTTTACTTTCTGATTTGGAAGATCCTCATAACAAGCATGAAGTGCAGACAGGAGATGACACAAAGCACTCAGTGGAGAAGATAGGTAATGTGAAGACATCAGATGGGAATATGAACCTCTTAAGCAAAGTCTTGTATGTCCCTACAATTACCAAAAATTTAATAAGTGTTGGACAGATTGTTGAAAAAGGATTGCAGGTTAGATTCAATCGATTTGGAGCATATGTTGAAGACCCAAGGCAAGGCTTTCGAAGGATTGCCAAAGGAGAAAAGACAGGAAGGCTTTTCACTTTTGAAGTGGAAGATACAAAGAACATAGCTTTGTTTAACTATGGATCTCAAACTCTAACAGAGTTGGAGATATGGCACAAAAGGCTTGCTCACATTGGTGAGAGGACACTCAAACAGATTTGCAGGGACCAAAGTGTACTTGGTTTGCCTAATATCACAAGGCAACACATGATTTATAAGTGTGAAGCTTGTCAACTCGGCAAGGCTCATAGACAACCTTTCAATAAGAAAGGATATATGTATCAAAATCCTTTGGATCTAGTGCACACGGATGTGTGGGGTCCAAGTAAGGAGCCATCTATATCAGGCTCAAGATATTATGTGTCTTTCATAGATGATTGTAGCAGGTGGACCATTCTGTTTTTCATGAAGCACAAGGATGAAGTGTTTAATTGCTTTAAGAAGTATATTGCTCTTGTTGAAAATCAAACAGGTAGGACTTTGAAAAGACTCAGATCAGATGGTGGAGGAGAATACTTCTCTTCTGAATTTGATGCCTTCTTGCATGAAAGAGGCATTAAAAGGGAAGTCACTACAAGGTATACACCCGAACTCAATGGTGTAGCAGAGAGGAGGAACAGAGCTATTGTCGAAGCTGCAAGGTCCATGCTCAACGAAAAGGGATTGCCAAACTACCTATGGGCAGAGGCTGTGTCTACAGCCACATATCTCATAAATAGACTTCCATCTAAGTCACTAGATGGAACCACTCCATATGAAGTGTGGAATGGAAGAAGACCTAGTCTAGAGCATTGCAAAATCTTTGGATGCTTAGCCTATGCTCACATTCCTTCTCAAGTAAGAGGGAAATTGGATCCCAAGGCAGAGAAGTGTGTATTCATTGGTTATGATCAAAACCAAAAAGGATATAGATTGTACAATCCAACCAATAAAGGATTTTCTGTGAGTAGAGATGTAATTTTTGATGAAAACAAATCATGGTTTGATGATGACAGGAAAGTGAAGCTGCCATATGACTTGGATGAAGATTTTCCATCACTTCAACCAAAGGAGCCAAAGCAGATTGAAGAAAGTGATTCGGAGATTGACCTAGAAGACTTGGAAAGACTAAAGCTATGGAAGAACAAAGGTAAAGCAAAGATGTAGGATGCTACATATGGACCCGAGAGCTCACATCAACCACTTAGAAGGTCTTCGAGGGAGAAGAAGAAACCAGAGAGGTTTGGTTATGATACTTCTTTGGTCACCAAGCACTCAATCTACATTGCAAAGGATTCAACCAATGAAGAACCTACCACATTCGAAGAAGCACAAAGCAAGAAAGCTTGGAGAGATGCAATGGATGAAGAAATGGAAGCCTTGAAGGAGAATGACACTTGGGAGCTTGTACCTAACAAGCCATCTATGAAGATAATCGGATCTCGATGGATATACAAAATCAAGAGGAATCCAGATGGAAGTATAAATAGACACAAAGCAAGGTTAGTTGCTAAAGGGTTTGCTCAAACCCATGGTATTGATTATGAGGAGACTTTCTCTCCTGTTGCAAAAATGCCTACAATTAGGGTTCTCATTAGTCTTGCTGCATCTAGAAATTGGAATCTTTATCAACTTGATGTAAAGAATGCTTTCTTGAATGGATGGATTTCTGAGGAAGTGTATATGGCACAACCTCCTGGATATGAGGATGCACATCATCCTAACTATGTATGCAAACTAAAGAAAGCTTTGTATGGATTGAAGCAAGCTCCAAGAGCTTGGAATTTCAGATTGGTTACTTATTTGCAGGACCAAGGATTCAAAGCTAGCAAGGCGGATACCTCTTTGTTCATAAAGAGGAATGGATCTGAAGTGATCTATTTATGTGTGTATGTTGATGATATTATTATCACAGGCAATGATCTTGAAGGAATCAAACAGGTAAAGAGTCAAATGAAGGAGGAGTTCAAAATAAGTGACCTCGGACCACTCACTTATTTTCTTGGATTGGAGTTGATCTACACAGATTCAGGTATATACATCACACAAAGGAAGTATGTCCATGACATGCTCGTCAAGTTCAAGATGGAAAATACAAAGTGTGCAGGTACACCTATGGAGCAAAATCATAAGCTTAGTGCTTATGAAGGAGAGCCAATTGAAGACATCACAAGCTATCAAAGCTTGGTTGGAAGTTTGAACTATGCAACACTCACAAGGGTGGATATATGCTATAGTGTTAGCATATTGAGTCAGTTTATGCATAAGCCGAGAAGACCACATATGGAAGCGGCCAAGCGAGTCCTCAAGTACCTAAAGGGGACCATGAATGAAGGTTTGTTTTATTCATTTACTTCAGATATTGAGCTAAAGGTCTACTCAGATGCAGATTGGGCCGGATCTAAAGATGATAGAAGAAGCACATCAGGGTATATATCATTTGCAGGTTCAAAAATCATTTCTTGGTCATTGAAGAAGCAACCAACCGTGGCATTATCTTCTACTGAAGCTGAATATAGAGGTTTGGCTAATGCGACTCAAGAAATCATGTGGTTAAAATCTTTGTACACAGATCTTGGACTTCATTCTTCAACACCTCACATTTTTGGTGACAACACAAGCTCACTACATCTAGCAGCTAATCCGGTATACCATGCTAGAACCAAGCATATTGAAGTCCACTACCATTATGTAAGGGAGAAGCTATTGAGCAAGGATATTCAACTATCCTATGTCTCTACAGATATGCAATGTGCAGACATGTTGACGAAAGCTCTTGATGGTACGAAGTTAAGTAGATTCAAGTTGATGATTGGCTTGCAGGAAATCAAGGACAATTGAAGACTTATTTGGAGGCCAAGCATGTTAGGCTTGAGGGGGAGCTGTTGGTGCATTTTGCCCAAGCCTACATGCTTGATATGCTTGATATTATCCTCATTTGTAAGTCACATGAGTAGTCATGTGAACACCTCTTGTAAAAGAGTACATTTTATCTCTTGTAAATGGAAAAAGAAAAAAGTAAAAGGATGGCTTACCTCATCCATGATGTAAAAGCAAATTCGTGGCTCCAACTACCAAAATCACGAATTTTTGAGCTGAGGGAATCTCTCCTAACTTTGGGGATCACTTTTAGGTGGAGCCATTCGAATTCGAATTCAAAACTCCCTCCAAGAATTGCTATAAAAGGAGCAAGAAGGAAGAGGCGATTAGCAAGCCTTGTACGTGACCACTTCATGTCATTTTGTAGAGATTGAAGAGCTTACTCCATAGCTCTATCATTCTACTCCCATTGTGCAAAGATTCATTGCCAATGTGGTTGTAATCATATGTGAATCTATACATTTATTATCATCTACCTCTCTGTTTTGTTCTCTGCTATACTCACTCAGAGCAGTAACTTCAGAAGGTCATATCTCGAGTTTTACTGAACCTTTTTCAGTGTTTTAAAGTGCGTTGGATAGCTCTCACTGTCTAGTTTCTACCTATAAATTTTCAAGGTCATTGGATTTATACTTTTGGATATATCTGCATTTTACTGCTTACTGGTCTATCTCTGCAGAGCCCCGAGAATTGTGGGAATGTTCCAGAACTTGATGAAACTTGTTCTCAGTGCTCAATCCATCATTTGAAGTGTTTTAACTTGGAATAGGAAGCTTGCTAAGTCTATTTGCTATGCCCAAAAGGAATTTTTCTAATTCCTTCCAGGTTGAGAGCACTGTTCATTTTTTCCAGCAGGTGTATGTCCAAAAATAGCAAGTTTTGGGAGCTAGTCATTTCGCAACTTGTCGGTCTTGACTTAAACTTTTGGGATACATGTTCCAAAGTACTTGGCTGATATTTTGGTGGATTTAGGAAGCTCAAAGGGTCTACTAATCAACTCTGAAGTCTCAGTTGGCTGGTGTGAAGCTGGTTGTAGCGGCACCTACTCATCTTTGGATTGCATCCACCATCTCTCTTCACAAGAACCTCTCCTAACATAATGATAATGCACCTCAATGTGCTTAGTGCGAGCATGGAGCATAGGGTTCCTTGTAGCTGGCAATGCGCTTTGACTGTCAGTGAAGATGGTGGTGGCAGAAGATTGACCAACACCTAAATCAGCCATAAGTCATCTCAGCCACACACTCAACAGTCGCTGTGAAAGCTGCCCTATACCAGACTAGAGGAAGCCATAGCATAGCAATCTGATGCAAAAGAGGCACTATGAGAGCCTGAATGATTAGGATATGAGAGAGGTGCATCTAATTTGTTGTCATGCAAAGTGTGCACCAACCATTTTGGCATAGTTTTTGCCTCCTCAATATCAGCTCTCTCATCAACAAGTGCATCATGTAAATCGACATCAGAAATGGAATGATCTGCATCATCACATGAAACCTGCAAAGGTTGAGAAGTTGCCTAATTAGGACCAACACTAAACTATCCACCTGTAAAAAGAGGTAGTAAAGTATCATACATGTCTTTCGAGCTAATAGGTGTCTCCTTAGTACACGAAAGCAATGGTTGAATAGCACAAAAACAACATCACGGCTAACTAGAATGCATTTAGTTTGTGCATGATACAAACGATAGCCTTTACTTTTAGAATTGTACCCAACAAAAATACATTTTAATACTTTATCATCCAATTTTCTGCGATGTTGTTTAGGCACTAATGCATATGCCCGACAACCAAAAACATGCAGATGAGCAACAGATGGCTTGCAACCATGCCAAGCCTCATACGGAGTGATAGACTGCAGTGCTTTAGTGGGAGACCTGTTAAGTACATATGCTGCACACATGACATCCTCAAGCCAGAAACTATGTGGTAAAGCCTGACTCTTGACCATACACCTCACCATCTCCATGAGTGACTTGTTCTTTCGTTCAGTAACCCCATTCTATTGAGGTGTATACAACACTGTACACTGATGTTTTATCCCATGTTTAGCCAGAAATGCGTGAAAGTCAGAAGACATATATCCCCCCCCCCTCAATCTGAACAAAGGGTGCCCATTTTATATGCTGATAGATTTTCAGCCAAAACTAGAAACTGTTTGAAGCACATAAACACTTCAGACTTTGCCTTCAATGGATATACCCATGCATGCTTGGAAAAATCATCGATGAAATTCACAAAGTAAAGATAGTTCCCAAAAGAAGGTGTGTGCATAGGACCATAAACATCACTATGTACAAGCTGCAATTTTTGAGTAGCCCGAACTAAACCATCTTTTGGAAACGAGGAATGCTACATTTTGCCCAAAATATAGCCTTCACAAACATGTTTTCCGAGTGCCTCAAGTTTGGGCAAAGAGGACACCATTTCATATTTTTGCAGGCATAGCAAACTAGCAAAATTCAGATTACCAAAGCATGCATGCCAAAGCTTTGCATCTGACATAGCCTGAGAATCATGTACTGCACATGCCAAATCATTTACAGATCTTTCATAGTCTATGAGCTTGTACAACTCATGACAGAAAATGCCAGAAGCAATAATGACATCGCCATTTGACATATCATGAACTATATGTCTGCCATCAACAAATTTCACAAACAAGCCAATCTTGGCTAATGCAGAATCTGATAATAGATTTTTCTTGATCCCTAGCACAAATAAAGCATCTGACAAAGTGAAAGAACTACCATCAGCAATAGTCAAAATGATCTTAACAACTCCCATAACAGGATAAGAGGAGTTGTTGGCGCATGTAACAATATTCCTTGTAGGGGTGGGCTCGAGTGAAGAGAAGAAACTGCACTACGAGGTAATATGTTTGTTCACCCCAGTATCAAAGTACCAAACATCTGAGTCTACTGTAGACGTGCACTGCTCATGAGAAGTCGGGTCAAAACTGCAAATAGTAGTAAACACCCATTCTTCATCTTGCACAAGATTAGCAGGCTCTGTTTTCAGTGTAGAGGCCTCTACAACAACCATTCCGGCCTCTTTCTTCTTTGCCTCTTTAGCAACCAGTTTTGGACAGCTCTTAATGACATGATCATTTGCTTTATAATATTTGAGAAATAATTTTTTGCTTTTCAGATTTCTTCTCATCTTTGTCTTCCTTCTTTGAATGTGGAGCATTTGCACATTTTGACTTACTAGTAGAAGAGCTCCATTTACCTTTGCCCTTCTGACTAGCCAGGAAAGCTTGATCTGCAACATGCATGATGGACCTATTCTACCTAGACTGATCTTCCTGCAACACAACAGAGACTAACTCCTCAAATGAAAAGGCATTTGGATTGCTTGTCATCATCAAACGAAGAGTACAAGCAAAACTCTAATATGAGTCAAGAAGACCATTCAGAACGATCTGCACAAGTGAGCTATCTAGTATAACACATCAGTAGAAATCAACTTTTCTTTCAAATCCGTGATCTTTGTGATAAAATTATCCATAGAATCACCTTCATTCATGTGCTGACTCTCCAATTGTTTTCGGAGGTAAGCAACACGAGCCTCATTCCTAGCCTGGTACAATGTGGTAAGTGTATCCCAAGCATCCTTAGATGTTCTGCAAGAGCAAATGTGAGGAATAATGGCATGTTTGATAGAAAAAGCTATCAATGCATGTGCCTCAGCATCTCTGCCATCCCAATGAATTTGCTCTATAGTAGGTGCAATAGAAACAACAACATAAATAGGAATCTGCAAAATAACATCATCTTTGACACCATCTCCATTAACTCCAACACTTATATTTGCAGTACTTGTATTCGTAGGTGTAACATGATGTCTTTCAACACCCTGCACAATATTCCAGAATCCTTTTGTGACCAACACATGACGCATCATATAAGCTCACATTGGGTAATTCGTACCATCCAACTTAATCTCAACAACCAACATACGAAATACATCACTACTTTCAGCTGGCCAATGACTAAAATACCTTGATGCAAAAAAATGATTGTATATGAAAAAGTTGAACAAAACTACCCAAATGAGTTCTACTAGACGTGTAGTAGACTTCGAGACGCTTATAGTGGCAAACCAAAATTGGTATATATCTTTGGCACAAAAAGACAAAATAGCCTGCATAAGCGCTACGATAGTGCGTTTGGAGGCCGAAATGAGCTGAGATCATGATTTTGGCATGATAGAGCGAAGCCATTTTGATCTCTGAAACACCATGAGTATGCTTATCAAATTTCGTGTGATTCTGAGACTACAACCGGAGAGGTGTAGACAACACCCTAGATGAAGCGACAACCTTCTCGATACCAATTTTTGGAGTTAGACATCTGCGAAAGCACGTGAACAACACAAGGAAGAAGAAGAAGCTTGGAGCACAACAAAAAATACTAAATGTATTACCATTAGAATGTACAAAGGTAAGTAGCCCATTAGGGCAATAGGCGTATATACAAGCCGGGGGTAAAAGACCTCGTAAAGAGGGAAAAAAGTGCCTCGACGATCCTAGAGTGTTCACACACATCACTACCTAAATATATCAACATAGACCACTACTCACTTTTGGAATTATTTCTATCATAGTATATAGAGATTGAACATGAGCTTTGTGACAACTTTAGAAGATAAAAATAGATTTCTAAAAAACCAAATATTACAAAGAAATGAGCGTGACTCGATAAGGGAACCTTGCTTAACACTCAAAGCTATCTAGCTCATACACACAGAAATCTATGAGCTAGATATGGCTACACAAAGTCTAGTGAAATCACTCAACCAAGCAAGGGGTCTACTAGGTACTAGTTTATTCAAACTCTCAAAGAGCTTACACACATGCACGATTCATAATTTAAAGTACAATGTGTGTAGATATGGTTTTGAAAAGATTCCCTATATGTTAGGAATCAATTTTATTAGATTATCGGCTTTATCACACCTAAGTGTGATATATGAATTACAACTATTGTAAGGGGGTTTCAAATTGAAATTTGAGCTCAATTTCTCATGCTTGGTATCTTGCTTCTTGTTGCTCCAAGTGCCATCCTTCCAATGGTCCAATAATTCACTAAGGTTGAAGCTTGAATTTCAACATGGGAGCGAGAATTAGAATGGTAAGTGTTTATACAAGACAATAGACACAATTTTGATGATATTTAGATAGATTAACCAGAAAAATGTTGGGAGTGATGGTTGGATGCACTCAAGAGATTGAGTTGAAGCTGCTAAACCTGCTTTGCTCCAGCCCTCCTTTGCTTCAGATATGCTTAGTACACTAGCTTAGCTTCCAAATGATACCAAGAAAGCATATATGTACTTTGCAAATGATATGTGTAATGACCAAATCAAAACAGATAACTTGGCACTTCAAAAATCTTAGAAAACTTGCTATTTCTGTAATGACACCTGCTCAGTCTTTCATTCAGTGTGACCAGCACACTTACAATTGATCTAATTCCTTCTGGACATATTAAATTAGCTTAACAAGCTACCATTTGCAAGTGGAATGAGAAGAAATGACAAACTATACTCAGAGAAATCACTTTAGCAAAATAAAGTTTACCCCCGATATTTTAGGAGCTTTGCAGACACAGACCAGTGTGCACCCCGACTGAGATTTCTCTGTAATGGCTGATCCAATGACCTTGAAATTTTGTAGGTGTATAGTATACTTTGAGCTGAATCCAATGTGCTTTGAATCACTTGATTTGGTTCAGTAGATCCTGAGATATGCTCCTTTGAAGTTGACAGACTTGGAGATGATAACACAGAGAAACAGATATGATGAATGTGTATACTTCTATTGATTGATGTGTTTGTACAATCTCATTAGCATGATAAGCATAGCTAAATGAGGTGTTGTGGTGTAGGCTATGAAGTAGCACTAACACACACAAAGTTACAACAATAGAATGCCTCGGGGAGTGAGTTGAAGTGACCACACTAACCGCGAGTTTTTTTTCTCTCCACTTTTATATGAGTTGAGTGATCATTTGAATTTGAAATTCAAATCTAAGCTCCCTAGAATCTCTCCTCTAAAAGTAGGGAGATATTCTCTCCAATTACACCATCTAATTTTCCACGACTAATCAAGTAGGTGTGATTACATGAGATGCCAAGTCACTAAGACTTTTACAATGAGATAAAATGGTAAAAAAACACATAGGCAAGTGTTCCTATGGTTCTTGCTTCTCATAATGATATTCTTCAAGGGTTCCAAGCTAATCTTCCAAGGTTCCAAGCCAAGTGTGAAGGCTTGAAATGCACCAACAAAAAAGTCTATTTTTCTCTGTTTATAACTTGACAACCTAAATTCATCATTTTAATTTCTCTCCAAAGAGTTGCATCAAGATGGACTCAAGTCACATAAAGGATATTTAGATTTATGGGAGTGAGATTTAGAAAGATAAGTGTTTCTGTGATATGATAGACACACATATGAGGATATTTGGATAGATTAACCAACCAAAGGCTAAGTTTATTTCTATTTGTTCCATACATAGTTTGTGACCTATTTTTAAGCATTGCATCTATTTGGAATAGGAAATGTATCAGTCATTTTTGAAGAGATACCTTCTAGTGGTTGCATATTAAAATTGGAAATAGTACGACCAACATCCATAGATGAATGGGGCAAGAGGTTTTACCAAATGCTAGAGAAAATATCCAAGAGGAAAAGAACAAGTTCCAATTTATGTATGGATGAAAAACTAGTGATCTGCTTTTTAGAGGATTTGAAGAGGTTTCCTGGTTATTCCAAAAACTTATCATATGTGAGATCTAAGATGATAAATTTACATTGGACACAAGGATAGTTAGGATAAAGTATTCCTTGTGAGCCCATTCAAGGTTAGGAATGCCTAGAGTGGTATGAAGGTAATTCTATCATCCTAGTTCAAAAGAGGTTAGAATCACTTTTCTTGTGGGATTTTATTCTATTTCTCAGGTGTCTTATATGGTCCACTAAGTAAGTTCAAGATGAGATAATACGCAATTTTGCATTCTTCTTTCATATTATCACCCTAAGAGGAAGCATAATATGGACTTTAGTTACTTTGATGATGTAAACTATAAGTGATAATTTGAAAGTTCAAGATGACCAGGTACATTGGGGACATGGGATAAATGGGAGTGCTGATCATATCGATCTTTTTCTTTCAATAGGGCCTCCCATCAACATTTTTTAGGAAAAAATGGACTTTAGTGGAAGGAAACATTATATGCCTATGAATAAGTGGTTAAGAAACTCATAATTGGAGCCTCATATGAGTATATATAAAAAGAGAGGTTTATATGGGGGATTGATATGAGAGCATGTGGATGGGAGGTGAGCTAGATCTCCTTGTGGTATGATCAACTTCTTCCCCATCAATTGTTGGACACACAAATATGGAGTTTCTTTTTGCACACGCCTACAAAAGTAGGAGGGCTCATCGAGGAACCATGGGGAATACATGATGTATCATATACCTAGCTAGCTATCAACATAGACACATGCATGCATACATACATACATACTTATGTGAAATATGTCTTCCTATTAATAAATTCACACTCCTACATGCATTTTGAACGTAATCCAACCTTTAAGTCTATAAGTCACTCTTGTCTTTGACCCAAGAAGATTCATACATGTCGTAAAAAGGCCTCACCTAAATTGTGAAAGAATATGTATGTTTTTAGGGCTTCATGAGGAATTTGAAAACATTAATAATTTTATGTTTTTTTTTTGGAGTTATTCGTGCATTGGTTTTTTTGCTTGACGTGCTCAGTTCACGTACATATCTGTGTTAAAAACTTACAACCAACTAAATTCTATGGAATGAGACTCCCGCCATCATTTTTCCAAATAATATAGTTAAGTGTACCAATCTTCTCGTATCATCCTTTACTAGTCGCTCCCTTGAAGCGTTTTCTTTGTAGGACCTAACTTTAGGTGCTTCACATGGTATCTACCTAATGAGTCTATAGTTAACTGATGAGTACCCTCTCTCAAGACTTTCCACTAAGCCTTGGACATGTATGCTTTGGACATGACTAGGCCTGCTCAAGAGAGAAAGGAAAAGTGAGCAAGATAAAGAGCAAAAGAAAAGGTTTTGTTGGAAGTCTAAAAGATGAAGAATACCAAAGCGCAAGCCTAATGACAACCTTCTAACTATTTTCCCGTGAGGAATCAAGTAGCATTGAAGAAGGGAAATAATGAAATTGGTTCCTCTCCCCCCTATTTTTCTTTGCATTTAGCTCTAACATAACCAACCAAATGTAAAGAAACTTTCTCTTCTTTCTATGCATATGTATTGTAGTTGAAATAATTTTCCCATTCAAGCATAATGCTTCTAATTACACTTTCGATGGTAGCAAATAGTTATTCAAGCGTAGACATTTATGTCAAAGCTTCTCTAAAGATAAATTATAACACAAAGCTTGTCAGTGCATAAAAAACTTTGGTATATGTATATTTGAACTAGATAGTGTTCATGTGACATTTGTATAATTAGAGCCATTTAGAAAGCAGAATTCGACATTGTATTTGGGGGAATGCAAGGAAAAGTGAAGAAGATGCAAGTGGAATCCAAAGGATCAAGCCTAAGCTTCTTTCAAGACATGGAAGAGCAATCGCATCAACATCTTTCCATATCTTTCATGGAAACATTTTTCACTTTCCACATTCCTCTATTCGTTTTGGTTTTATGATGCATATATTAGTGCATATGCATGTACATGAAGATATATTAGTGCATATGCATATTCTTTTTGCTCATTCATTCAGTTTAAGAAACTAAGGTAAGTTCGAAAGTGGCATACGCGTTAATCCAAGTATGGATTAGCCTTTCCAAGATAAGATGTGCGGCTGCATTTTGTATTGTCCCAAAGGATTAGTTTAGGTGCACACAAAGAAAAATATACTATGTATAATTATGGGGTAGTTTTTGATACCCAACGCTTTCTTGAGTTGATGGGAGACGATTAAATGAAGATCATTGTAACTTCATTATAGCCTCATAAATCTTTACAAAGACTTTGGGGCACATGACATAGGAGACCCAAGAGTGAGTAACCTCACTCTATAGCTCACATGAGGATTAGAATTAACTAGTAGCTACTAGTTAATCATGAAAACCGACAGGGTAAGATATATCTACTACGGGTTTCAAGTGAATAGCTCTTTGCTTGAGAGCAAATATTCCTACGTTAGAAGACTTATGAGACGCCAAAGGAATGCATGAATCTTGAGAAGTACATAAACATGGTCTTTGTAATGAAAAGGATATCCAAAGCCATGTTATTTTATGTTTAGGACCAATCTAGTAGAGAATATTTGGGATTCTTTAGAATCCACCATCTGAGATACCTTCTCGAGTTCCATTTTAGTTATGGGATTTATATATCGATTTTAATGAGAGCGTATTTTTTCATGGATTGGAGATGAGAAGTACCACTGGCATGGGACGATGGGGATTATCTTACTTTGAGACTCTTCTTCTATGTACAGGAAGAATAGAGCTCATCATTCATGAGACTAACTTTTCATTAAACAAGAAGGATCGTAGGATATGATCACTTAAGGGTCACAATACGTGATCATCATAGAGCGTTTCCATTTATTTCGCAACAAGTATTGGAATTTATTTCCATATTGTTTTTGGAGCTTTGGCTCTAATCTAGAATTCATTTACTACACTATTCCATTATAGTTTTCCTTCATATGTAAGTTGGATTCACCACTGTTTAGGAAGAAAAACATGGAGAACTTATGTATATGTTCTCATTTATGGATGAGTAGAGCAAATGGATACATCATTGTCTATTTTAAGAGAAAGGGAAGTGGATCCGTTACTAGATCCCTCTTCTATAGATGAGATAGTGAGAGAGTCTACACTCTCTTTAGATTGCCTTGATAAGAGTGGCATTATCCTATTATAGGCAATAGGGAGAACTTATAGTCATAGTGGTTAGATTGATCTCATGTGACTAGGGGGGAATTCGTTATGCCTATTTTAGTTGATGGTCTCTAAGTAGACAAGGAGTTATAGTTGTTGGCATTAGAGAGATTAGAAACGGAGTGATTATTTTCACTTTTGAGTTGGAAGAGATAGGGATAAATTTGAACCACAGGAGTATCAATCTCTTAGTTTATGTTCTATCATGAGGATGATGATTGAGCATCAATTAGGATGAATGGTACTATGGATTATCTAAATCTCAAGAAGGAAGGATTTTGCATTCATATTGCAAATTAAGGGTAACAGGAAATATTAGAGTTTGCATAGTGCCATTAGATACTCTTGCAATAGAACTTAGTCCAATTTATGGATGACAGACCAAGGACTTCTTATTTATCGGATCTTATCCCACTACCTAGAATTTCTTATGTGTGAGGTAGGATGATGGATTTGCATAGGCAACAAGGATAGTTTACATAAAAAAATGTTGCTTCCTGAGAGGCATGAGGGCAAGTCAAAGTAATTCTATGATATAAGTGTTCAACCATTCAGATACATATGAAATCGAACATGTTTGCTCACTCATGTGAATGGCCAAAGATCTGGAGACTACTTAAGCACTAGTGGTTAAGTCACATGGATTGGAAGGAGGAGGTCTTGGGTTCAAATCCTAATAGAGTCATGGTAGAGTGTTTTGCCCCAAGATTTCTAGAGTCTTCTAGAAGCATCCACTTGAGCTAATTCCAATTAAGTGGGACACTTGGCACCCGTGTAATTACATGGTCGACATTTGGATGATTAGTATCCACCTGCCATAGAGGGCACTCCGTTGGAGAGAGATATATATAGAGGCATAAGGTTGGGAGGAGAATCATCTCTCTAACATGTGGTGGTCCTTATGATCTTAAGTTATTGCATTGATATCAAAGACTTGTTGCTCCTATGGAGACCTTGGGTCTATCATCTTCTTCAAAGAGACTAGATAGAAGCCCCTTATGATTTGTTCTCTCTCTGTTGGCTACAACTCTTCTTCTTTTTAGCTTTATTTATCTCAACCCTTGCATTGGGTATGATAGCAAAAGGAGTCCTATTCATCATTTTGCAACATCTCATGCAAGTGCTTTGCACAAGATATGAGCCCTAGACCTTGTAGAGAGGAGTTCTATGCTCTATCCATGCAATGTAGAGAGGAGACCTATGCTATGTCCATGCAAGCTATGTCTCTGCTTGTTTGAGATAGAAGAACAATGTTTCCACTTCTAGAAAATCTATCTTTGATTCTTTCCTATCCCACCAAGAGTAGCATAATAATGATGTTTTATTTCATATGCAGCCATCGAGAATCGATCTCTCATCTTCCACAATGCAGGTCGATGGGGTATCATATGTGTGCTGCACACATCTAATAATTTGTGCCCCATCCTACTAGGAAAGGTAAAAAAAAAAATTCTTTTTTGCAACGCCTCTTAGGGGGTGGCATAAGAAAGAGGGTATCATATATTCCATGCACATGCAAAGCTTAGGCATCAAACTCATGTTGCTCGCAATACATGTTTGTCGACTATTAACTACCCCTACGTGCATTTCTATGCACATTTTTGTACATTTATCTTTGTTAGATCTTTTTATTGACCTTCATAATTGCTTTGCAACAAAAGAAGAATGTTCATCTTTTTAGTTTCAGACTAGTATTGATGTTATACTTTATGGAATATTGGAATGAAGGTTTACTGCCTTGAGGATTTTAATGTGTTTTGTGTTTTGATTTATCAGGTGAAGATTCATGAGGTGTGAACGCGCATGGATTTATTCAAACACTTTTGGAGATATATAGAAGAGTATTTTTAGAAAATAGTTATTATTTGAAGATAGTTATTTTTAGCTATTTTTGTAAATAAAGCAAAAAATACGTTATTTAAAGCGTGGCCCTCATGTATCTTCTATTCAGGACATAATAAGAAATATCTATAAATACACATGCTTTGATAGAGTTGTCCATCAGAGCATGTGGGGGAAGATTGTACCCAATCTGGTGTCGTCTTTTGTCTCTTTCTATTCTCTAAGTACTTTTGTGTGGTTTTGTTTTTGTACTATCCTCTACATTCGTGCATCTATGGGATGCGATTGTCACGATTGGTATCAAAGCCTAGGAAGTAGGCTTGGGGAAGGAAGGCATGCACGTCGGTTTCAAAGGTGAGCTTAACAAACATTTGAGTGTATCTCCCAATCCGTAGGTCGGATTTAAATGTGCAATATGCCGTTGAAAAGCTCTCGAAACGGCCATTCCAATGGAAGCACTAGATTGAGGATCCAAGATACCTAGCATGGGTGAGAACCAGGTTCAAGATACTGAGGTTGAGAACAAGGTGCTCAAGAGACCAAGGTTGCTAAAAAGGAAAGTCCGTAGGCAAGTGGCCAAGAAGCGGAAAGGAAAGGTTCTAGAGATCAAGGTTGAGAGCAAGGGTTCAAGAGACCAAGGTTGAGAACAAGATGGTTCAAGAGACTAGGTTGAGGACATCAATTCAGGGGGAGATCAAGGATTGATCATTGAGGACAATGATCTCTAGAAGGGAAAGAGAGTGTTAGATAGATATGATAGGCAGGAGATGGTTGAACCACACCCTAAGAGGGAGGATTAGGAAGTAATCCTCAACCATGGCTTTTGGGGCAAGTGGTTAGCCCATCGTACTCCTAGTCAGTAGGCCTTGAGTTCAAATCCCCTTTCGGTCTTTTTGTAGATGGATTGTAGCTGTCGGCACCGATATCACAGAAATTGTTTCTCGAGATTTTTTCGGTTTTCAAAATTGTGCTATTATCTTGTTAAAATTTCTAGCAAATTAGTATGCATATGCATATGCTACAAATCATGCATGGTTTTCCAAAAGTTATTTTATCACATTGAGATATTCATTTTTATAATCACTTTTGGATTGCATTTAGGTTCCCCAATAGACTTTAACCCTGCTCATCATTCACATTCACATTAAATTCCAGTTTTCCAGTTCCATGCATGTATTTTTACATGGAACATGCTTATGATTGTTCAATGATGGGACATGTGATTGGCCATCCATGTCTATTTTTTAATGCCTTGAGGATTTTAATGTGTTTTGTGTTTTGATTTAGCAGGTGAAGATTCATGAGGTGTGAACACACATGGATTTACTCAAATACTTTTGGAGATATTTAGAAGAATATTTTTAGAAAATAGTTATTTTTAGAAGATAGTTATTTTTAGTTATTTTTGTAAATAAAGCAAAAAGCACGTTATTTAAAGCATGGCCCTCATGTATCTTCTATTCAGGACATAATAAGAAATACCTATAAATACACATGCTCTGATAGAGTTGTCCATCAGACCATGTGGGTGTAGATTGTACCCAATCTGGTGTCGTCTTTTGTCTCTTTCTATTCTCTGAGCACTTTTGTGCGGTTTTGTTTCTGTACTATCCTTTGCATTCGTGCGTCTACAGGATCCGATTGTCAACAATTGAATTCTCAAGCTTTCAAGAGAGATACATTGATATATAAATGCACGAGATTGTTCTTGATTCCATCGTGGAGGCGACCTGAGTATTTTCTTTATGTATCCATTTTGAAGGTGTTCTATTTATATTCTATACATATGAAGAGATCATCTAAACCCTTCAATAATCAATCATGAGCCAAGTTATGATAAAGTTCTTTTGGATAATACTTTTGTGGAGTATCGAGACTTCACATGTACAAGGAACATGAAAGATATGTCATGTTTCAAAAGTAACTAATGATCAAAGACATGATGTGCCAGTCTTCTTAGCAATTATGCAATGATTCATAGGTCTTTCAAGAAAAAGATGAATCTTATATATAAGAGCTTTAGAAAAATCAAAGTACAAGTTATATCTTCGTTTGCATAGCTAAAGAACATGATTGGACGTGTATCTTTTGGAAAAGCTCATTGTGAAGCTTGATAAGTTATCACTTATCGTAAAGAATCCAAACTATTCTTAAGTGATAAAGAAGACAATGTTGTGTTCATAGCATAATTATTGTATTTTGGTTCAATCACCAAGAGAAGCTGAAGCTTGTACTTGAAACTATGCACCCATAGCAGGTTGTCAAAATATGTTTAAAGTACACATGAAGCAAAGATGTTGATATATTTAGGTAGTGATGTGTGTGAACACACTAGGACCACCGGAGCACTTTTTTCCCTCTTTAGGAGGTTTTTTTCCCCCGGCTTGTATATACGCCTATTGCCCTAATGGGCTACTTATCTTTTGTACATTCTCTAGTAATACATTCAGTCTTGTGTGTTGTTCTCCAAGCTTCTTCTCCTTCTTCTTCCTCGTGTTGTTCGCGTGCTTCCACAGACGTCTAACTCCAAAAATTGGTATCAGAGCAGGTCGTCGCTTCATCTAGGACGCCATCGACACTCCTCCGTTTGCAGTTTCAGATTCGCACGAAATTTGGTGACCATACTCAGGGTGTTTCAAAGATCAAAACGGCTTCGCTTTGTGGTGCCAAAATTGCGATTTGAGCTCGTTTCTACCTCCGAACGCATTATCACAGCGCTTGTGCAGGCTATTTCTTCTTTTTGTGCCAAAGACATATACCAGTTTCTGTTAGCCAGTATAAGCGTCTCGAAGTCTGCTACAGGTGTAGTAGAATTCGTTGGGGTAGTTCTGTTCAACTTTTTGAGATACAATCAATTTTCTGCATCAAGGTATTTTAGTCACCGGCCATGGTTGAAAGCAGTGATGTATTCCGTATGTTGGCTGTTGAGGATAAGTTGGATGGTACCAACTACCCATTATGGGCTTATATGATGCAACATGTATTGGTTGCAAAAGGATTGTGGAACATTGTGGAGGGTGTTGAAAGACGTCCTGTTACACCTCTGACTACAGGTACTGTAAATACAGGTGTTGGAGCTGATGAAGATGGTATCGAAGATGATATTCCGCAGATTCCTATTCGTGCTGCACCTACTGCAGAGCAGATTCTTTGGGATGGCAGAGATGCCCAGACACATGCATTGATAGCTTTGTATGTCAAACGTGCCATTATTCCTCATATTCGCTCTTGCAGAATAGCTAAGGATGCTTGGGATACACTTACCACATTGTACCAAGCTAGGAATGAGGCTCGTGTTGCTTACCTCCGAAAACAGTTGGAGAGTGAGCACATGAATGAAGGTGATTCTATGGACAGTTTCCTAACAAAGATCAAAGACTTGAAGGAGCAGTTGATTTCTGTTGATGAGGTTATACCAGATAGCTCACTTGTGCAGACCGTTCTGAATGGTCTTCCTGATTCATATCAAAGTTTTGCTTCTACTCTTCGGTTGATGATGAAAGGCAATCCAAATGCCTTGTCATTTGAAGAGTTAGTCTCCGTTCTGTTGCAGGAAGATGAGTCCAGGCAAAACAGGTCCATTATGCGAGTTGCAGATCAAGCTTTCCTAGCTAGTTAGAAGGGCAAAGGAAAATGGAGCTCTTCAACTAGTAAGCAGAAATCTGCTAATTCTGCATATTCGAAGAAGGAAGATAAAGATGAGAATAAATCAGAAAAGCAGAAATTGTTTTGTAAGTACTGTAAAGGGAATGATCATATCATAAAGAACTGTCCAAAACTGGCTGCTAAAGAGGCAAAGAAGAAAGAGGCTAGAATGGTTGTTGTAGAGGCCTTTACACAAAAAACAGAGTCTCCAAATCTTGTGCAGGAAGAAGAATGGGCGTTTACTACTGTCTGCAGTTTTGACCCATCTTCTCATGATCAATGCATGTCTGCAGTAGACTCAGATGTTTGGTACTTTGACAGTGGGGCGACCAAACATATTACCTCGCAGCGCAGTTTCTTCTCTTCACTCGAGCTTGCCCCTATAGGGAATACTGTTATGGGAGTTGGTAAGATCATTTTGACTACTGCTGATGGTAGTTCTTTCACTTTGTCAGATGCTTTATTTGTGTCAGGGATCAAGAAGAATCTGTTATCAATTTCTGCATTAGCCAAGATTGGCTTGGTTGTGAAATTTGTTGATGACAGATGTATAGTTCATGATCTGTCAAATGGCGATGTTATTATTGCTTCTGGCATTTTATGTCATGGGCTGTATAAGCTCATAGACTATGAAAGATCTGAAAATGATTTGGCATGTGCAGTAAATGATTCTCAGGCTATGTCACATGCAAAGCTTTGGCATGCATGCTTTCGTCATCTGAATTTTGCTAGTTTGCTACGCTTGTAGAAATCTGAAATGGTGTCCTCTTTGCCCAAACTTGAGGCACCTAGAAAACATGTTTGTGAAGGCTGTATTTTGGGCAAAATGCAGCGTTCCTCCTTTCCAAAAGATGGTTCAGTTCGTGCTACATAGAAATTGCAGCTTGTACATAGTGATGTCTGTGGTCCTATGCAGACACCCTCTTTTGGAAATTACCTTTACTTTGTGACTTTCATTGATGATTTTTCCAGGCATGCATGGGTATATCCACTCAAAGTAAAGTCCAAAGTGTTCATGTGCTTTAAATAGTTTTTGGTTTTGGCTAAAAATCTGTCAGCATGTAAAATGGGCACCCTCCGTTCTGATCGAGGGGGGGAATATATGTCTTCTGATTTTAATGCATTTCTGGATGAACGTGGGATAAAACACCAGTGTACAGTGCCATATACACCTCAACAGAATGGAGTTTCTGAACAAAAGAACAGGTCACTCATGGAGATGGCGAGGTGCATGGTCAAGAGTCAGGCTTTACCACATAGTTTCTGGCTTGAGTCTGTCATGTGTGCAGCATATGTACTGAACAGGTGTCCCACTAAAGCGCTGCAGTCTATCACTCCATATGAGGCTTGGCATGATTGCAAGCCATCTGTTGCTCATCTGTGTGTTTTTGGTTGTTTGGCATATGCACTAGTGCCTGAACAACATCGCAGAAAATTGGATGATAAGGTAATAAAATGTATTTTTGTTGGGTACAGTTCTGAAAGTAAAGGCTATCGTCTGTATCATCCATAGACTAAACGCATTCTAGTTAGCCGTGATGTTGTCTTTGTGGAAGATGCTATTCAGCCATTGCTTTCATGTACTAAGGAGACATCTGTTAGCTCCAAAGACATGTATGATACTTTGATGCCTCTTTTTACAGGTGGACACTCTAGTGCTGGTCCTAATGAGGCAACTTCTCAGCCTTTGCAGGTTTCATATGATGATGCAGATCATTCCATTTCTGATGCAGATTTACATGATGCACTTGTTGATGAGAGAGCTGATATTGAGCAGGCAAAAAATATGCCAAAATGGCTAGTGCAGACTTTGCATGACAGCAAATTAGATGCACCTTTGTCATATCATAATCGTTCAAGCTCTTATAGTGCCTCCTTTGCATCAGATTGCTATGCTATGGCTGCGTCTAGTCTCTGTGATGAGAATGAGCCTGTTTCTTTTGATGAAGCACAGAATTCAGAAAATTGGATGGCTGCTATGCAATCTAAATATGATGCTATAATGAAGAATGGTACATGGTCTTTATGTGACTTGCCTCCTGGCAAGAAGGCCATTGGCACTAAGTGGGTATACAAGCTGAAGTGTAAACCTGATGGTACAGTTGATAGGTATAGGCTAGGCTTGGTGCAAAGGGTTATGCGCAGGAAAGAGGCATTGATTTTGATGAGACCTTTGCACATACATGTCGTATATGACTACTGTTCGGAGCATTTGTGCACTTGCAGCCCATCATGGTTGGAATGTACATCAGTTGGACATTAAAACAACATTTCTAAATGGTGACTTGCATGAAGAAGTGTATGTTTTTCAACCCTGTGGCTTTGTGCATAAAGGGCATGAAAACCAGTGTGCAGGTTAAAGAAGGCATTATATGGTTTAAAGCAAGCAGCACGTGCTTGGTATGAGAAGATACATGCCTATCTGGTTGCACATGGTTTTGAGAACAGTCCAACTAAAAGCACTTTATATGTTAAGCGTGCTAATGATGTGCTTCTAAACATTGTTGCCTATGTTGACGACATGCTGCTCACTGGTCCTATTGAGAAGCATATTGCTGATTTCAAGGCTGATTTGCATGTATCATTTGAGATGTCTGATTTGGGGCATTTGCATCACTATTTGGGCATTCAGTTTATGCAAGTTGATGGTGGAATGGCTTTGTGTCAAACGAAATATATTGACACATTATTACGGTGTTTTGGCCTTGAAAACTGTAAGCCTATTGCCACTCCTATGGAGACAGGTTTACGATTGAGTCTTCATGATGCTGGAGATGCATTTGATGTTGTTCTCTATCAGCAGGCTGTTGGATGCTTGATTTACTTATGCATTACTTGGCCAGATATTCAGTTTGTTGTCTCACAGATGAGCAGGTTTATGCATTGCCTAGGAGTCATGCATTAGAAGGCGATTAAGCGCATCTTTTGCTACTCGAGTGGTACTCGGCTACTTGGGTTGTTTTATCCCAAGGGGGGATCACTACCGCCAGATTTGCATGCTTTTTCTGACTCAGATTGGGTTGGTTGCTATGACACTTGTGTGTCCACCAGTGGTTTTTGCTTCATGCTTGGTAGCTCGTGTATATCTTGGTTGAGCAAGAAGCAGCCTACTGTGGCCACTTCCAGTTGTGAGGCTGAGTATAGGGCAGCTTTCATAGCGACTATTGAGTGTGTGTGGCTCAGACTTTTATGGCTGATTTGGGTGTTGGCCAGTCTTTTGCCACCACCATCTTCAGTGACAGTCAGAGCGCATTGGCAGTTGCGAGGAACCCTGTGTTCCATGCTCGCACTAAGCACATTGAGGTGCATTATCACTATGTCAGGGAGAGGTTCTCTGCTGGGGAGATCAACTTGGCATATGTGCCCACGCAGGAGAACATTGCAGACCTTTTCACGAAGGCTCTGCCTAGGGAGAAGTTTGAAGCTTTCCGCAAAGCTTTGGGCTTACTTCCTTTTGTGGAGTGATTTCCACATAGCTTGGCACTTCCTTATACATGAGTGCCAGCTCCTTGTTCACTACATCACTCCCAGGGGGGATTTGTTGATATATTTAGGTAGTGATGTGTGTGAACAGACTAGGACCGCCGGGGCACTTTTTTCCCTCTTTGGGAGGTTTTTTTCCCCCGGCTTGTATATACGCCTATTGCCCTAATGGGCTACTTATCTTTGTACATCTTCTAGTAATACATTCATTCTTGTGTGTTGTGCTCCAAGCTTCTTCTTCTTCCTCGTGCTGATCGCGTGCTTCCGCAGACGTCTAACTCAAACAAAAGATATATTGATTTTTAATCCAAAGTCGAGAAAAGGAAGAAATATCACATGTAATTGAAAGTTCAAGTCAAACTTTCATGATGGATTGGGAAACCATATCCTAAGGCAATATTTATCCCTTACTTTGACACTAAGGAAGTGAACACAACTCAAGCAATAAAGCTTCAGAGTATTGTCTAAAAGTCTAATATGTTGGGTGTGTGTAGAAGTCCAAGAGACACACAAGAATCACACACAAGGAGCACAAACGTAGAAAGACACACGAACAAGATGATGGCTGGAATAGCTCTCTCTATTGACGATGAACTGAACTGAAGTAAGAGCTGAATAATATCCCTAAGTACAAAGTGTTGGTGCATTTTACCCAAGACTACATGCTTGGTATGCTTGATATTATGATCATTTGTAAGTCACATGTGTAGTCATGTGAACACCTCTTGTAAAAGAGTACATTTTATCTCTTGTAATTGAAAATAGAAAAATGGAAAAGGATTGTACCTCGTCCATGATGTAAAAGCAAAGTCATGGCTCTAACTACCTAAAACCACGAGTTCTTGAGCTGAGGGAATGCCTCCTAACTTTGGGGATCACTTTTAGGTGGAGCCATTTGAATTCGAATTCAAAACTCCCTCCAAGAATAGCTATAAAAAGAGCAAGAAGGAAGAGGTGATTAGCAAGCCTTGTACGTGACCACTTCATGTCATTTTGTAGAGATTGAAGAGCTTACTCCATAGCTCTATCATTCTACTCCCATTGTGCAAATATTCATTGCCAATGTGGTTGTAATCAGATGTGAATCTATACATTTATCATCATCTACTTCTCTGTTTTGTTCTCTGCTATACTCACTCAGAGCAGTAACTTTAGAAGGTCATATCTCAAGTTCTACTCAACATTTTTCTGTGTTTTAACATGTGTTGGATAGCTCTTACTATCTAGTTTCTGATACAAATTTTCATTGTCATTGGATTTATACTTTGGGAGATATCTGCATTTTACTGCTCACTGGCCTATCTCTGCAGAGCCCCGAGAATGGCGGGCATGTTCCAGAAATTGATGAATCTTGTTCTCAGTGTTCATTCCATTCTTTGAAGTGTTTTAACTTTGATCGGGAAGCTTGCTAAGTCTATTTGCTATGTCCAAAAGGAATTTATCTAATTCCTACCAGGTTGAGAGCACTGTTCAGTTTTTCCAGTAGGTGTATGTCCAAAAATAGCAAGTTTTGGGAGCTAGTCCTCTTGCAACTTGTCTATCTTGACTTAAAATTTTGGGATACATGTTCAAAAGTACTTGGCTGATATTTTGGTGGATTTAGGAAGCTCAAAGGGTCTACTAATCAACTCTGAAGTCTCAGTTGGCTGGTGTCAAGCCGATTGTAGCAGCACCAACTCATCTTTGGATTGCATCCACCATCTCTCTTCACAGTGGTATCAGAGCATAGTCAAGCAACATGGGAGATGGATTTCCATCAACAATTGACAAATTGGATCGAAAAAAATACCCGGCATGGTCTCTAAGGATGGAGGCTTACCTTCAAGGGAGGAACCTATATGGATTCATATCCGGAGATGAAGCAATGCCAACCATGAGGAACAAAGGGCAACCATCACATGAAGAAGTGGAAGGACTTTCAAATTGGTGTTCGAAGGATGCACTTGCAAGGTCCTATATTCTAAACTCAATCTCTGATTTTCTTTTACCTCATGTCAAGGGATGCAAGACATCAAGAGAGACCTGGATGCACTTGCTTCTTTCTTCTCCTCCAACACTCGAGCAAGGAAGAACCAATTGTGGATGGAGTTCACAACAATGAAGAAAATCCCGAAGCAAAGTGTGACTGATTATGTCACAAAGATGAAGGAGATTTCCGACCAACTTGGAAGCATTGGAGAGGTAATTGAAGAGGAGCAAATCATTAGACAAATCATAAATGGAATCAAAGTAGACGACAAGTGGGAGTCATTCACAACAGCCATGGATTTATACATGGATATGCATGTACCTGACCTCAACACACTCATGGGCCAACTCTTCACTCATGAAGCAAAGATTAGCAAAGGTGGTGAGTCCTCAAGAGGTAATCAAACTTCTGCCTTATATTCTGATAAAGCTAAGGTCAAGGAAAAGGCAAAGAATAGGAAGAATGAAGATGAAGGTAGCTCTTTCCAAGCAAACTTTGCAAGTAGAGGAAGAGCTAGAGGAAGAGGTAGAGGTGGAAAGCAAGGCAGGGGGAGATTCCAATCATCTCAACCTTGCAATATATGTGGCTTATCTAATCATACTACTGAAGAATGTTTGAGGAACCCGAGGAACTCAAGAGGAAGAGGATTCAATAGAGGTGGCTATGGACCAAATAGAGGCAGATACAATGGAGGCTACAACAACAACAATTACAACAACAACAACTATCAAAGTGGGGAAGGAGAGACTACAATAACTATGCACAGGGCCAAAGTCAAGAAGATTCATTATTGATTATGAATCTATCAGTGAAGAAGGGTAAGGATGATGATCACATATTTTAAATTGAAAAAAGAAAAAAGGAAAAGGATGGCTTACCTCATCCATGATGTAAAAGCAAAGTCGTGGCTCTAACTACCTAAAACCACGAGTTTTTGAGCTGAGGGAATATCTCCTAACTTTGAGGATCACTTTTAGGTGGATCCATTTGAATTCGAATTCAAAACTCCCTCCAAGAATAGCTATAAAAAGAGCAAGAAGGAAGAGGCGATTAGCAAGCCTTGTACGTGACCACTTCATGTCATTTTGTAGAGATTGAAGAGCTTACTCCATAGCTCTATCATTCTACTCCCATTGTGCAAATATTCATTGCCAATGTGGTTGTAATCATATGTGAATATATACATTTATCATCATCTACTTCTCTGTTTTGTTCTATGCTATACTCACTTAGAGCAGTAACTATATACTTTGGGAGATATCTACATTTTACTGCTCACTGATCTATCTCTGTAGAGCCCCAAGAATGGCGTGCATGTTCTAGAAATTGATGAATCTTGTTCTCAATGCTCATTCCATTATTTGAATTGTTTTAACCTAGATTGAGAAGCTTGCTAAGTCTATTTGCTATGTCCAAAAGGAATTTATCTAATTCCTACCAGGTTGAGAGCACTATTCAGTTTCTCCAGCAGGTGTATGTCCAAAAATAGCAAGTTTTGGGAGCTAGTCATCTTGCAACTTATCTGTCTTGACTTAAACTTTTGGGATACATGTTCCGAATTACTTGGATGATATTTTGGTGGATTTAGGAAGCTCAAAGGGTCTACTAATCAACTCTGAAGTCTCATTTGGCTTGTGTGAATCCGATTGTAGCATCACCAACTCATCTTCGGATTATCCACCATCTCTCTTCACACAAAGTACCACCACATATGAGAGTATCAAGCATGTGGTAACATGGGGAAAAAATCTCTAGCCAACACTATAGTAAAAAGTGCCCATGTATAGGGAAAAGGTTCACATCAAAGCTACTTGAGGAACACATAAGTGTAACAAACCCCCCTAGAGGGAATGATGTGAACACATATAGGGAGTGACAAATCAGCCCCCATAAGGTAATAAGCCTAAAGCTTTGCGAAAAGCTTCAAAATTTTCCTGTGGAAGAGCTTTGGTGAATATGTCTGCCACATTATCTTGTGTAAGCACATATACCAAATCAATATCTCCTACATGAAGGCACTCTCTCACAAAGTGATAATGCACCTCAATATGTTTGGTCCGTGCATGAAACACTAGGTTTCGTGCAACAACCAAAGCACTTTGACTATCAATGAGAATATGCGTAGCAGCATCAATCTCCATGCAAATATCCATCAATAGGCATCTCAGCCATATACACTCCACTGTAGCTATGAAAATTGCCTTGTACTCAGCTTCACAACTTGATGTCACCACTATAGGTTGCTTCTTACTCAACCAAGATATGCATGAGTCTCCAAGGAAAAAGCAATTACCACTAGTGGACACGCGAGTATCATAACAACTAGCCCAATCTCTATCTGTAAAAGCATGCAAGCATGGTTGAACATAAAAAAGAGACCTAAACTCAAAGTGCCTCTGAGATATCTAAACACGTTTTACCGCTTGCCAATGCTTAGTGCCAGGGCTATGCATGAATCGACTCAAATGGGATACTGCATACTGTATATCTGGCCTTGTGTTGCATGCATATATAAGACATCCCACAGCTTGTTGATAAAGAGAAGTGTCAAATGCATCACTGGAATCCTCAACTGAGAACCTGAATCCTGTCTCAACTGGTGTGGAAACTGGCTTGCAATCCTCAAAGTCAAAACATTGAAGTAGTTTTTCAACATACTTTGCTTGATGCATAACAATTCCCCCCTCAACGGATACAAACTGGATGCCAAGATAGTAGCTCAAAAGACCAAGATAAGTGACATCAAAAGTATGTTGCAAATCAGCCATGAGAATGTCAAGTTTTGCATCACATGACCCAGTCAAGAATATGTCATCGACATAAAGAACAAGCACTATAAGATCAACCCCATTTTTGCGTACATAGAGTGTGCTTTCACGGACTACTTGTGAAGCCAAGAGCAATCAAGTGCTTAGGGATTTTGTCATATCATGCACATGGAGCTTGCTTGAGACCATACAAGGCTTTATGCAAGTGACAAGCCATATGCTCTTTCCCTTTCATAGCAACTCTAGGAGGTTGCTTCACATAAACCTCTTCTTGCAAATCACCATTCAAGAAGGTTGTTTTTATGTCCAACTGATGCACTTTCCAACCTTGATGGGCAGCCAATGCAACCACGGTACGAATGGTAGTCATGCGTGAAGTAGGTGCAAATGTTTCCTCATAATCAATGCCATATTGTTGTGTATATCCTTTGGCAACCAATATAGCTTTGTAGCGATCAATGCTACCATCAGATTTTCTCTTATTTTATAAACCCACTTTGTACCAATGGCATTCTTTCCTTTTGGCAATTCACATAACTCCCAAGTACCATTCCTATGTATGGAATCCATTTCTGATTGCATAACACTCATCCATTGTGGATCATCACATGCATCTTCAAAAGAAAGTGGCTCTTCATTACATGCTATAGCAATAAGAGAATAATCCACAAAATTACTTCATGCATGGTGAGAGCTTGATCTTGTTCTATCAAGTAAATGTGCACTCAATTTGTTGTCCTGCAAAGTTTGTTTCAGCCTCTTTGGCATAGTTTGTGCACTCTTGATAGACATGCGTTCATTATGTAAAACATCTTCAATATGTGCATCATGCGTCGGCTGAATTTCATTCTCATTTTCAGCCATATTCTGACGCAAACTTAAGTCATATGTGGCTGGAAATTTCTAACAGTTTTGACAATTTTTGGCTGAAAATTTTCAGTCATGTTTAGCTGGAAATTCTTTGCATTTTCAACACTATTTTGTTGGAAATTTTCAGCCCTTTGAGCCTCAGTTGGCTGGTCTACATGGACATAGTCAAGCGCACCATTTTGGAACAAAGGCATGAGTGTATCGAACACATCTTATGAGCTAACTGTTGGCTGTTTTTTGCATTCAAGTAGAGGAAAAACTGAATTTTCAGCAAATACCACATCTCGACTCACAATAATTGTGTTCGTCAATGGATGATATAAACGATATCCCTTACTTTCAGCACTATAACCAATAAATATACATTTCTTTGCCTTGTCATCAAGTTTGTGACATTGTTGTGATGGCACAAGAGCATATGCCAAACAACCCAAACACACGCATATGACTAACCATAGGCTTATGAACATTCCAAGCCTCATAATGAGTGATGAATCTCAATGCTTTTGTAGGGTAGTGATTCAACACCTAGTTTGCACACATGATCGCTTCCATCCAAAACTTATCAGGAAGATGCTTTCCTTTAACCATACATCGTGCCATTTCAAGTAGAGTTCTATTTTTATGCTCGGCAACACCATTTTGCTGAGGTGTATATGACACCGTACATTGGTGTGAAATATCTCTTTCATGAAGAAAAGCATTAAACTCATGTGACATGTATTCACCACCACGATCCGTGCGTAGAGTCAAAAGCTTTTGTGAAGAAAAATTTTTAGTCATAGCTAAAAATGCTTTGGAGCAAGAAAATACCTCATTCTTTGCTTTCATAGGATACACCCATGTATGGCGAGTAGCATCATCAATGAAGGTAACAAAATATACATGCTTCCCAAAAGATGGAGTCTTGACAGGACCACGTACATCACTATGAACAAGCTGCAATTTTCTTGTAGTGTGTGTATGACTATCTTTTGGAAAAGAAGCACGATGCATTTTTCCAAAAATGCAACCTTCACATGCATGCTTTTCAATGGACTCAAGTGTAGGCAAACCAATAACCATGTCCTTCTTTTGCAAGTAAAGCAAACTATTGAAGTTCAAGTGACAAACGAGCATCCAATTTAGCCATGGAAGAAGTATGAGCAAGCAAGGCATTCGAGCCAGCCCTCTTCTATGTATCCATGCGATACAAACCATTACATAGCCATTGATGAAATCATGAACCATACACTTATCATCAACAAAGTGTACATGAAGTCCAGCTTTGGCAATCAACGGAACTGAAATTAAGTTCTTCTTGATACCGGGCACATACAATGCATTTTTCAAGAGAATAACACCTCCATTTGCAGCCGTAAGCTCAATTTTCTCCTACTCCAATTATAGGATAAGAGGCATTGTTTGCACACACCACATGTCCTCCTTTGGGTGCATCTTTCAAAGAGGCAAAAAATCTTTTGCATGATGTTATGTGCTTTGAAGCACCACTATCAAAGAACCAATCCAAATCAGCCTCACTCACAACCATACATTTAGAATGCAAAGAAGCATCATAATGGCATGTAACAACACATGCCCAAAAATCTTGAGCCATGTTAGCTTCATCATTCTTTACATTTGCTGAATTTTCAGCAATAGACATGCCGGATTCCTTCTTCTTTTCATTGCGTTTAGCAAGCTTTCTAAACTCATCAATAGTATGACCAGCCTTTCGGTGATATTTGCATCCCTTCTTCTTTTGCAAAACACCATCATTAGAGGAATGAGTGGAAGAGGAAGGTTGAGGCTTTGATTTTGATGAACCCAAAGCTGAAGCATACTTGCTTTTCCCCTTTTGTGAGATAGCAAGCGCTTCTTTTGCAAATCACCATCATTAGAGGAATGAGTGGAAGAGGAAGGTTGAGGCTTTGGTTTTGATGAACCCAAAGCTGAATCATACTTGCTTTTCCCCTTTTGTGAGATAGCTTGTGTTCCCTCAATCAAACCACTCCTATTCACTCTAGATTGCTCTTCTTGCAAAAGAAGAGACACAACCTCATCAAATGCATACATATTAGGATTTCCTTTTGCAACCAAACGGAGTGTAGTAGCAAAGGTTTGAAAAGATTTTGGTAATCCTTTCAACAATGTAGAAATGAGTGATGCATCCGGAATGATCTCATCTATGTTTGCCAATTGCTCTTTCAAGTCCTTGATGCGTGTCACATACACATCCACTGACTCATTTTCAGCCATACATACATCATCAAGTTGCTTCCTCAAGTATGCAACACAAACTTCATTACACACGGCATACAAAGAAGCAAGAGTGTCCCATGCGTGTCGTGATGTAGAACATGATCGAATGTGTGGAACTATATGACGCTTCACAGAAAGCGCAATCAAAGCATGAGCTTGAGCATCTTTTCCATCCCATCTAAGCTGCTCGTATGTAGGTGGAGAAGGAGAAACCACTGTACTTGAAGAAGAAGCTCCATATGTGATAGTAGACTATGAAGTAGAAGAACTTGTTGGTCTTCGATCTACATCTGCCACTATGTTCCAAAGTTGTTTAGCAACAAGAACATGCTTCATCATGTAAGAACACATCGGATAGTTGGTCCCATCAAGGTTATCTTCAGCTTGAATCATGCCAAACAAGTCATTGTTGCCCGCCATTTCACAAAAGAACAAGAATGTGACAAAATCTTGACTTCGATGAAAGCTTAAATGAATGTTGAAATTTCAGCTCACAAACCATCACTCAGATGGCAATTCTGACTGCACGAATGGCTTTGAAATGGGGGTTAAACCCCAACCCACTTGATGGAAATGTTTCTTGGCTGCTGAAATTCACTGTTCTATGTTCCGAAAGTCGATTTGCACTCCTAAAGGTGCACGCGCGCCGTGATGCAAAAAACCGAAACTTGAGAAGGAGTTGAAGTTGCTCTGATACCACTGTTGGGTGTGTGTAGAAGTGCGAGAGACACACAAGAAGCACAAGGAGCACATTTGCATTCCACACTTATCTTCCATGTTATTACTACAAGGAAGAAGCATCACATGGACTTATGCCATTTAAATGATGTTTCATATTATGGGAGTAGTAATTTGAAAGCTAAGTGTATATGGGAGATAGTAAGTATGTCGGAGACAATGTCCCACCTCTGAATTGTTCTCTTATGAGATTTATCAAGGGGAAGGATATGGGGAAGGAATACACAAAGGTGACCATGTATTAGTAGTCCATGGGTTTAGGGGAGTCGGAGTACTCTCTTCTACCATTACAAACATCTCATTTACATTTTCGAGGACGAAACATTTTTAAGAGGAAGGAAATGTCACACCATATCATCTTGGATGTGAATCATCCCTTGTATGGAGGAGGGTAAAGAGGCTTTGCCACCATGGCACTTAGTGAGTGCACCTTCCCTACGAAGGGTGTGTGTGTGTGTGTGTGAGAGAGAGAGAGAGAGAGAGAGAGAGAGAGAGAGAGAGAGAGAGAGAGAGAGAGAGAGAGAGAGAGTATGTGGAATTCGTGAGATACATAGATGAGAGGAGCATGGAATATGGCTTGGAGGTTTCGAATCCAATACTCTCTGTGTACTCTATGGAAGACATCATACACGTGAGCCCATTCTTTGGGATGTGTAGCAAAAGGTTTTGTCTATGAGAGTAGAGTTAAGCTAAGCTATCACCTCTTCATGTAAAGCGGTGGAAGCCATGCCTCTACATAGCCATGTCAAGGAACGATTTATGGGTCATTGTGCTGATCCACCTCCACCTTCACCCTCGAGTGCTCGAATTGACCAATTAGCATTTGTAAAAATAAAAAATTAATATATTTATGCTTAGCGTTGCTCAATCCATGTATTTAAGAATAAAAAATGTACAAGATTTGCATTTTGACCAAATTGAACACATACATTTGATAATTCTCTACCGTCCCAAGTGTTCATATTGAACCGTGACACAAATTTTTTTTTGGACTCTCTTATGTGAACATAGGAGGTGGAATTGCCATTTCTAAACAATGTTCCACCTAGAGCAACAATGTGTTTGCTCCAAACAATGTTCCACCTAGAGCAACAGTGTTCCACCTAGAGCAATGCATAGGAGGTAGAATTGCCATTTCTAAACAATGTTCCACCTAGAGCAATGCATATTCGAATGTTTGCTCCGTCCCAACAATGTGCACTGGCCCTAAATATGATATTACTTTGATGGATTTTATGCCGTGAAGACTACCCCAGTGCTTACTTCAAATTTCAACCATGGTATTTGAAAAAAAAAACATTGTTATTTATTTGGAAAAAAACATTGTTATTTATTTGAAAAAAGAACAATGTTATTTAATTGGTGCATTTCAATGAAAAGGATATATATATATATATATATATATATGGGCGCCTGCGTGCATGTATACGACTGTATTCACATGGATTGCATTCACACGACGCGGTGACAATGTGCGAAATCAGAGGGTTTGACATAAAACATGAATATTTAGTAGCCAGCATTACATGCGGAAGAGGTTTGACTCGTGAGAGCTGGAACTTGGGACTGTTATCTCTTCTTAACCCAATGCATTTCGCAGTTGCCTGAACCTACGAATAGGAATCACTTCATTTTTTACTCTCCAATACGATTTCTGAAGAAGTATCGTCGTAGATATTCTGGAATTCCTGTTTGGCTGCAACCGAATTCTGAATGCGGGACTTGGAAGTCGGGAGGTGAGAGCGAGAGCTGATTCACTCATGGCACTTCCACATTCGTTGTCGTCAGCGTCATTAGCAGCGGGAGATACAGTTGAGTATTTGGCGTCTCCAGGCTTAATCCGATCACGCTACCCCAGGCCTCGTTCCAAGTTTCGCTTCTTGAGGAGAGCTGTGATCCGAGCTCAGCAACTTCAGACTGCGTCTCCTGCAGAGCGTTTTGATGTCAGTAACAGCTGCGTTCAGCCGGTCTTCCGTTCCATTCCCAATGCTTCTGAGGTAAAATGCATTTCAAAAGTTCGTTAGCTGATTAAAACAACTGGAATTTATCGACGTTTCGTGTCTGCTTTCCCGCGCTCGCTATTTCTCATCTTTTTGTAAGAAGAGGTTTTTCCGTTCCAGTAGAAACACACCGGAGGCGACAGAATCAAGGTTTTGTTCTTAAGTGAAAGCAATATGTGCCGTTCAGTCTATGCAGAAGCAATATTCAAAAAACTAGTCAAGGACAAGGAAGTTCAGGATGTCATTGAATGCACTTCTAAGGTATGTTTCTTTTCCACTGCTACTTCTTGTCTGAAGGGATATTGTTGTTTATGTCCGTACTTATCGAGTTCCCATTTTCAGTAGAATTCCAGCTATCGTTCTTCTAAGTTTAATTTTCTGAAAGTGAACCTCTCTGAATGTCCCTGCCTGTATTTCGTTGTCACCATATACAAGTACTTTCACACCTTTTTCATGTTACTTGGTTTGATTGCTGTGTGGGTTATTTTGTTTTTTTTATGGCTCTTTCATGGATCTTGTATGTTCATTATCTTTTTGTTTTGGTTCCTTCAGAGTGTTCTTGAAGTAACTTGCCGTATCAAACCAACATGATAGCGTACTCGATATTTAACCATACATTTTTATTAAGTAGATGCTTTGTCAGGGTGGAAGATGGTTCAGCAGGTGTAGCAATCTCATTTATGTAAATAGAAAATTACATATCAGTGTGGAAGTTTCTATATGTTCAATCTGAAAAATGGAGAGTAATGCTCTAGATCTTGTGCTTTTATTGGGGTTGGCTCTAATGCTTCTAGACTCTTATGAGTGAAGTTGAAACCGTTTGGTGCTTGTATGTATTTAGAAAGAAAATAAATGGTTCCTCTAAACTCTTGCAAGTGAACTCGACATTGCTTGATGTCTGTATGTCTCAAACAAGAAATGAATCAATTGTTGCTTTTTCGAGCATGCAAATAATCTGGTGGTTCATACAAGTTATAGAAACTGTAGTCTCATGCTTCTGGACTTTTTCTTTTTTGTGTAGTAGACTTCCAGATTAGTTTGTTGTTATTGTTGTATATTTTCTGTGTTTGTGTTTCCTATCTTTAGTTGATAAGTTCTGATAAATCTGAACTTATGAAGGTATATTAATTCATGAGGTGCTTGGTAATCTGCTAAAAATTTGATTTCTAGAGTAAGATTCCTTTTGAAAGTGTGCAAGTCTGAACTCTATCAAAACAACATTGGATCTGCAAGCGTTCTGATCTTGATCTAAAACGTTCTGAATGCATGCACAAATGTAGGTACGAGTATTTATGATATCATTCTACAACCATACTGATTTTACTAATTAAAACTCTTATTTCAGGGGACAAGAGACTACAATACTGGAGACAAACCAGATGGCAATGTTCTCGAGGTTGCCAAGGATCTTGGCCTAGATATAAAGGATCATAGTGCAACAGTCTTCAAATGTGAGAGAGATGTTGTTTTGTATGACTTATTACTGGTTATGGACAAGGTATCTCCTCTTTTTGGTAAATATAAATATTTATTTTTATGGCATTGATTGTTATAAAAAGGCAGAGTTGATTAATGCGACAACAACTGATTAATGTCATCTTACAAAGGTTTGGTTTCTATGTGATATATAGGGAAAAGTACTTATGTAGGGAAAAATATGTAGGCAAAAATATTGCCTTTTGGAAATGCTTTCCTGGTGGTCACCCTTTATCAATGAGATATATCCATTGGATTGGGGGTAGAGTTACTGCTATGTCTTTACTTGATTACCCTCTTCATAAGATAAAAACCTGTGAACTGTTAGAGAGATGAGAGATGTGAATTTTTGATTCATTTTCATTTTCAACCATAGCTGCAATTTTTTTGAGAGCTGTATAGCTGATATGACCAAATCTTTGTTGAAAACAATGTTATAATAGACTCAAATTGCCAAATTTCTAGCAAACCCTAACTTTGGGACTAAGTCAAATTGGGGTCAAAGATGGTAAAAATTTTTTGTTGGCTCATTGCAAAGTACTCATTGAGACCTTTCTAATAATATATAACATTCCACTATTGACACTTGAAAGTCAATGAAAATTAAGACCTTAATTTTCTGTTCTAACTCGTTTTTCACTTTATTTTAAATCAATGGATAGGATTTAAATTACAAAAAGCTTGTGATCCAATGGCTATCACTTCATCTCATGAAAAGCTACTACAAAAAGCCAATTCGACTTCTAAAAGTTCATGCAAGTGTGTTTGGCACAAAAATCGTAAAAGCCTTTTGAGTTGTTCAGTTTTTTCGAAGAGCTTTTCCATTATCACTTAATCTCATGAAAAGCTGCTTCAAAAAGCCAATTCAACTTCTAAAAGCACATACGAGCATGTTTGGCACAGAAATCTTAGACGCTTTTGAGTTATTTAGTTTTTTCGAACAGCTTTTTTGCCTACAGCTTAGCCAATGTAATGAGGGGTTATTCCACACGCTTTCAGAGTTGTATAATTTATATCTTAAATACCATATGTGATAAAATATGCATTCCCAAAAGATCAAAAACAGTTTTTTCTACCTTTTTTTAAAAAATTTATTATTATTATTATTTTTTGATTCTTGGCATTTTTCAGGTTTATGAGTATGGGTTTTGAGGCACTAAGTTATGGCAGACATTTTTTTGATTAATGGTACTTGCATGAAGACAATCTACATCACATTACTTCCTAAATAACATTGTCGCTTTAGTAGTTGAAAGGGGGGGTAACAACAAGTTGTCCAGGGCTTTGGGCTAAGCTATTCGATTTGTTTAAGAATATGATACTTTTAGTAAAAAAATGAATTGTCTTTGTATGAAAACAGAGGGTTGTGTTCATCTACCACTCATGTACTGCACATGTCATTCATACCAAATGTATGGCTCCACCTTGGCATGTGTCAAGGGTCTTCTTTTTACATGCTACTGAAATCTGCCAGGTTTTTCTGACGGATCATTGCCATTTTGCTTCAGTTATTTGCAGTTTTGATTCTCATGTGAATATTGGTTTGGTTTTCACAGTTCACAGCATCTGATGTTTTGAAGGACGTTACTATTTATGAGACCATTGACAAAAACACTAAATACTGCTGGAAAGTTAGGCGCCTTGGAGAATTTTGTTTGGATAGAAAGGTACTCATGGTATTCCCTGTATCAAATCAATTTTAGCTAGTAGTCACATAAAAATGTCTTTGCTAAGACCCTCGGGAATGGGGGGAATGGTTTGTAGCCATATTGAAAGCACATTCGAGGTGCCAAACTCAGTTATTTTTGGCCTGATTCATTTTCATAGCCATCTTTTGATCATCAGATAGTTGAATTGAAACTATCGCATTTCAACTGTTTCAACAAAGAAAAAAATATTGCTCTCCTTTTTATCTGTCCCGGATTTCTCTTTTGCTTCCTCTTTGCTCAGAAGCCAATCACTGATGTGTTGCATTTCTGGTTTGATAAGGGAATCTATTGCATTTGAAACTAGAAGGAGATTGCTTTCCTAAATAGAGTTCCAACAAGTATACCTGTGCTTTTTAGAGAGAAAGTTCTTGTAGGATCACTTTATCCAATATTTTGTATTAAATTTAGCTTGCTGTTTGAGGTTCTCTGTTGTAGTCATCTGATTATTATTTTTATTATTAATTCTTTTGGAATTCTTGCAGATTGAAGACATTGATGATCCTCTCTATGGAAATACTGGAGGTGAAGAGGAAATGGTAATTGCTCATAGACTTTTGCTGCAAGAACATGTAAACACTTGCATGCACAACCCAATTAGATCATTGTTTTCTCCCAGTTAGATCAATGAAACTTGAAATGATTTATATATTTAAAAAAAAAAAAAAAAAAAAAAGAACCTACTTCATTTCAGATTTGTCCCTCAGCAGTAGGGCTTTCTTAGGAAATATGCACTATAAATATTGACTGGTGAGGGAGCATGCTTCCAAACATGAATGGATGGTTACATGTTTCAATAGTACCAAGGATCAGTCAAGCCTAAAACTGTAATTTTGTGTCTATTTTTGGAAGCTAGCTTTTCAGAAGTTGTCGATTGATGCTGTTTTTCTTTTGTTGGAGGTCACTGGTTTCAAAATCAATACATTTGTTCTTATGTAGAGTAAAACTATTGGAGCTTTTATGTATGTATTTTCAAGGTGGAGAATTTTTGGAAGCTAGCCTTTCAAAAGTTGTCGATCGACACCCTTTTTTTGTTTGAGGTGATTGTTTTTAAAATCATTCCATTTGTTCTCATATAGAGCAAAATTATTTGAGCTCATATATATGTATATTCGGTCGTAGTCAAGTCTGAGAATGTGATTTTTTGTGCAATTTTGGAAATTAACCTTTCAAAAGTTGTTGATTGATTTTTTTGCTGGAGGTTATTGTTTTTAATATCAGTCTAATTGTTCTCATGTAGAGGAAAATTAATGGAGCTCTTATATTAATGTATATTGAGGGAGAGGAAGCTGAGGAGAGAATGGTTGGAATGCCTTTGGAGAGGTGGTGAAAGAAGTATGAAATAGGGAGGTAGTAGGTGGGGAGTGGGATTGAGAAGTAAGGGAAAACGTTTGTGATAATCATGGTTTGATACTCTCTTGCATAGAAGATGCTCTACATGAAGTCCTATATAGTTTGTTGTTAGTCTTGTGGCGTGATCTTTGGATCATTTGAGGGATTGTATGAGATGTCAAGGAGTCCATTCTAGGATCTTGTGTCTAAGATTTCGGCATGGATGTTTGATGGAGCATATGATAGTCGCTTTGCTCAAGCTTGCCATGTATGAAGGCCCTTAATAAGAGTTTAGGGTGGTGTGGGGTTTGGGGGGAGGGGGAGAGAGAGGGGGGGAGAGAGAGGGGGGGGGGGGAGAGAGAGAGAGAGAGAGAGAGAGAGAGAGAGAGAGAGAGAGAGAGAGAGAGAGAGAGAGAGAGAGAGAGAGAGAGAGAGAGAGAGAGAGAGAGAGAGAGAGAGAGAGAGAGAGAGAGAGAGAGAGAGAGAGAGAGAGAGAGAGAGGGAGGGAGGGAGGGAGGGAGGGAGGGAGGGAGGGAGGGAGGGAGGGAGGGAGGGAGGGAGGGAGGGAGGGAGGGAGGGAGGGGAGGAGGGAGGGAGGGAGGGAGGGCGGAGGGAGGGAGGGCGGAGGGAGGGAGGGCGGAGGGAGGGAGGGAGGGAGGGAGGGAGGGAGGGAGGGAGGGAAGGAGCGCGGGGGGGAGGGGGGGGGAGGTAAGGAGGGCGGGGGGGGGGGAGGGAGGGGGGAAAAGGGGGGGGAGGGGAGGAAGGGAGGGGGGGAGAGAGGGAGGGAGGGAGGGAGGGAGAGAGTCATAATTATTAGAGGCCAAATCAGCCCATGTTACAATGTGCATAACCATGAGGAAGCATCCCAATCATTGATAGAAAAGAAAAATTGTAAGATGAATGTTTTGTGTGCATATTACAATTGATATTTGAAGTGAATTTATAGGGTGTATAGTGAAAAGATGGAGGTGTGAGAATACATGGTCTAGAAGTACAATTCTAGAAGTACAATCATGATAAACATGAGAAGTTTTATGTCCATCTTAAATGCTCATATGGGTCATGTGATATGAAGGGGAAGTTTTTTGTTAGTGCCTATCTAGGTTCCTTCATGCAAACAAGAGAAAACACAAGCGGCCATGGATGCTCAAAACTATGTGAGTATGAGATGCTCATATTTGTGCTTAGTCCTAGCTTGTATCATGGCCATGTATCATGTCTTCCCTGCCATGTGTACACAACACAACCTTACTTGGAGGGCCTTAGATAACCATGTGAACCTTCTCTGATACCAAATGTGAGAAATGGAGAATGACATACCTTGAACTCACCTCCTAGCCTATTTATAGTCCTCACCTTGTCACCATCTAGAGTTCTCTCTAAGGTTCCTCTTCACACACACGCACACACACATATATACACACACACACATATATATATATATATATATATATATATATATATATATATATATATATATATATAGTTTTTCCATACGTGAACCATACGGCAAACGCATACGGGTATGAAAGTATGAAAAAAGTATGGAATTTCATTTAAAATATCATACGCGATATCATACTTCTTGCAGAAAAAATACTAAAAATCTGAAACTTATATATATAGCATATATATAATATTTATGTATGTATCTAGTATATAGATGTATGTATGTATATGTGCGTGTCTATATATACTTACATACACTATTCAGCATACCTTCAGGCCCAAAGTGAAGACAAAAATTTTTCAAGAACGATGTCCGAGAAGTATGGAGTACGGAATGAATCATACGGCAAACATACCCATACTTTTTCATACGTATGGAAAAAATTCCATACGCGTACGAAAATAACTATGTATATATATATATATATATATATATATATATATATATATATATATATATATATATATATATATATATATATATATATATATATATATATATATATATATATATATATATATATATATATATATATATATATATATATATATATATATAGTTGTATTCTAGAGATGAACATGCATGGAGGAACGAGAAGTTCCGTGTTCGGGGTATAACTAAGGAAAAAAGCTAGAGAGTTCAAATGAGATACCTACTCGTGATGGCCAGATAGGTTTAATGTTCTTGATGTGGACCTGTGCTTGATACTCGAGGATGAACTCTTATTGTTCAAAAACTCTGAGGATAGTTTTGCCAAAGACACTACCATGCTAGGTTTTAGCTAGTTGAAACATGTTTCTCGATGGGAGAAATATGGTTTATTTTCACCTTGGTTAGTAAGTGGTTTAAGTTTTATTTCAATAAAATTTTTAATTTTGAGTGATACATGAATTCGTAATTCAATAAAATAATGCGTTTTTAGAACATGAAAAGAGCTCTTGTCATAAGCATTTTTTCATGGGGTTGCAGTGTCAATCCACGTGAAAGAAACTGAAGTATGCCCTCTTTGATGCAAAGAAGAAGAAGAATAGATTATCTATTGTGCAATTAGAGTGGTTCGTATATTGCCATTGCAAGTTGCATCTTCTAGAGATTGGAGGTCACACAACAGATATGCGTCATGTAAATACTGACCATATTGACATAGAAAAGATTAGTGATATGCCTAATATACCTTTAGAGGATTTGAACATTTACTTTATATTATGTCATGAGTTTATAGAGCCATAATATTAGACCTGATTAGAGAAACACGAACATGACTAGAGTTTCATGCCCCCATTTCAACTAGTTATGCTTCACATGGTACTCAAGCTTATGATTATGATCATAATACAAATGAGGATGAGTCACATATTTCATTAGATCAACGTGGTATGGAACGTTTGATATGGCATGTACGGTACGCGTTCGAAACATGGTGTCATACCAAACGTCAAGATATGGAATGGTATGGAACGTTATCTCTTATATATATATATATATATATATATATATATATATATATATATATATATATATATATATATATGTGTGTGTGTGTGTGTGTGTGTGTGTGTGTGTGTGTACACACACACACACACATTCAATGTGCATGTAAAGTGTATACATTCAATGTGCATTGTGTCATGCATGCATGCACTATATATTTGTATGTGTGTACGTATGAATGTATGCATGCATGTATGCTCCTCCACTTAAAAAACGTTTAGAACTTTGGAACGTCCCGAACGTTGTCGCGTTGTTCGTGTCAACAAAGGAGGGTATGTATTGATATTCAAAGTTGATTTCTTAAATTTGGTTCAAGGCTTGAAACTCATACGGTTAGGCTATGAGATTTTATTAAAGAGAAGAATCATTCATTTGCTATACTCGATGACTTAAACTGAAGGTTCTCATGTCATATGAAATTGCTATGCTCATTTAACAAAACATCTACTCTTGAATTTAGATATCACGAGTTCAGACGGCCATGAGCTAAAGTCTATATTCAAGATACTTGTAAAAGGTATGCATTCGATTTTAGTGTTTTAATTACTTCATTCATTGTAAAGATGTAAAAATTAAGCCTGAAGTCTTCTTGCTTCTTTTAGTACTAATTTTATTCAGAGTACACCAAAGTCTCAACCCATAAGTATGCTAAAGTTGCACTTGTTATTTGCCTTCGAGCAAAAATAGACTCTTAATGTCCACCTTACACTACAACCAAATCGCTTGTCCAAAGGTATGTCGGGGAGTTTGAACTTCCACTTATATGAAGGTAAGGACAGCTTCATGTGTTGAGTCATCACCGAAGAACCCCTTTTGATGCTTCAAGTGGTACGCTTCAAAAAAAAAAAAACTTCGCCACTATATCCAAATTACATCTAATGGGCCCTTTCAAAAGTCTGTTGAGATAGCCTAACGAGTCACTTATCTTGTCTTATGCATTCATTTGTATCAACAACAATCTATATTATCAAAGCTTAGCATCACTTAGATACCGTAATGGGGTTCAACATTCTTAATAATCACCCAATCATCAAAACCTATTAAGATGTAATGCATGTACCTCTCTAAAACCATATATAACATCTATTGACAATATATGCTAGCAGCATTGTACTATATTTCCATTTATGCTTGGACGCAGCTGTACTCATACAGCATAGAATGATCTTTTATCAAAACTTACACCCATAGCATCGTGCTATTCCAATTTTGTTTAGACACAACCGCATGCATACACAATCAATCAATCATCAGTACAGGAAAATGCAGCATCATATGCTAATATTTTTGTTTAGTCGAATCTGTGTAACATGAAATATCAAAGCTCAATGCCCCACGTTTTTCAATAATCCAGTGCAGTGCAGATTCATCCCAAGCAAAATCCTTGAAATTTAAGCCGACTTAGCGGATCATTCTGAATTGTATATACTAGCAATGCATGAAACACCTTTACAACACGAGCTAATGTGCGCAACGAACCAGAAAAATAAGTACCTGTGTGGTTATTCTTGCTACAATCAGTGCACATCCACTGCATATTGAGGGTGATGAAGTCATGAGGAGAATTCTAACTTAGCACAAGAGCAGATAGGAGCTGATATAAAAGATAAGTTTTCCAAGTTCCTGTTACGACCATCCACCATCTCTGACAAACTCCAGGGCGGCGCAAATAGCCATCATCACAAACCAACACTCCGTCCTCTGCACTTTGAGGGACAAAGCCTTAATAGCAGTGCCGTTTTCCCTTACAAAACTTCTTTTATGAGAACAAAATTTGTCTTGCTTTGTGCGTACAATCCCCCAAACAACCAGAATAGACTTTCTTTTTGACATCTCTTCAGCTCCCATAGTCCACAACACCATTCGACTTAATTGAGTAGAAATTACCGAGTCCACAATAAGTTGAGCTGCTGACATCTGCATAGTTATTGGAGCCAACATAATTTTGATCTGCACTTATCCGAGCATAGAATCCATACTAATCTTCTCTGTAACAATTGCTTCTCTTAACGTGGCACATGTAGTAACCGTTTTGAGAACACAAAGTAGCGATCAAAGTCTTTTTAAAACGTTCTTCAACCCATTTTAGTCCTTGGACTCCCTCCACGCTCACCGTACCTGCAATAATCCAAGACGTTCTTCCATTTGTCATCAGCAGACAGCCTCATTCCCCGTGCATCATTAGTCGCAAACACATACTCTTTGGCCTTCGTCTCGAGAAGGATAAGAATCTCAGCATCGATCCAGTTTCCGTATGTGAGCTCTCTCCCTCTCATCAGAGTGCAGGTTCTTCTCTTGCTTGTCTAGGTACTTTCCAGAGAGAGGTTTCTCTCCAGTTGCAGGACCCAACTCCGAAACAGCTGCCCCCTTAGTAGAGTCTATTCATTAGTCCCCTTTTGGTTGAGTGCGACTCCTGCGTGCCCTCGGGGAACCGCCCTATTCCAGATTATAGTAGATGTCACACTGTGAGCACACATACCGAAAACAGCTGTTCGTTCCTCCAAAAAAAAATCCTTCTAGGTTTATGTCACGTGATCTTATGAAGCATGTTAAGCTTCTTCACAAAGTCCTTCACTTCCAAAGAACTTTCACTCATGGTTGTCACTTTTGCATAATCATCTTTCATGGTGGTGGTCTTCCTCTACAACACCTTTGGCTCGCAATTCTTGCTTATTCTAAGCTTGACTTGAATTCGCGACCACAACATTCTAATACTTTTATTAATCACCTACCAAGTATTTATGCTTGCCCCTTGTACATTCATTTGGACACGTCGCATGACTCATGGATCTTATACTTATAGTGATCACTGATTATTGATGTGACAAGTGATTTGTAATTTATTATTTGTATTTTCATTTTTAAACGATGATTGATGTATGGATGTTAGTAATCATCTACGGACCATTGTGTATAGAGTGTTTAGTATTGTCTCTTATGATCTATGATAGTGTGATGTCATGGTTTATGAATTTAAATTGATGTGAGTCTTGACTCTTGAAATGATTTGAATCTATGTATAAGCATATTGAACAATGAAATTTGAATGGTCAATTTATTTATTTACGAATTTGTCACTTGCGAAATCTGAATGTGAAATATGATCTATAATTCTAATTTATATAAATTCTAACTTGAATGTATTATGTGATTAAATTTGAAATGCATTATGCAGCATGAATCATGAGTCGTGACAATACACATCAACGAGTCGATTGACAAAGGCCTATATATGATAGTATAAATGTTAACATATATTGTTTTTATGTGATTTTTGATGATATTTAGGCATTTATAAGAGGATTCATAACTAACGATACTTAAAATCATCCCCCCCCCCCCCCCCCCCCCCCCCGCCCAACCCAAAAAAAATAAAATAAAATTGATTTGTACTAAACTTTATCACATCTTGGGGTTGGCAACTCTACACAATGCTAATGCACTAGCAACACATTGCCTACCCTGTCGCTGTCCCATTGTTAACCCCAATCATCTTGTCCTAGGCTTCATTAGGCTGAGTTTGCCCATCACTTCTAGAAGTGATAGAAACTTAGTTCGTGGAGCATCCTTTGAGTTCATGTTTGTGGTGTATATGCGTGTTGTGGAGTTTGTGTGTGAGCATGTACTCATTCTTAGTTCTATTGGCACTGATGAGGCTCATGGGGATGTCATAGTATCTAGTCGATACCATGCATAATGGCTATATAATCTTGTGGTTGATTGTCATGAGCTTATAGTTGCACTTTCGTTTGAGGGTGAATTCTGGGTTTGCCTGGATTCATCCTAGTATATATGTTCTTGTCATATTATGGAATTAGCAGATATGCAGTTTTCTTTTTCCAAGTTGCGAATAGTTTATAGGTGTGTATACTCTATCATGGATGAATTTATTTTATTTTTCCCATCTTTAGCTTGCATCTTATGCTAGGCTTCATTAGGGCTGAGTTTTCCCATTACTTCCAGAAGTGATAGAGCTTCCTTTGAGTTCATGCTTGTGGTGTGTGCGCATTATGGGGTGTGTGTGTGTGAGGGAGCACATATTCATTCTTAGTTCTATACCCACTATTGGGTACCGATGGTGCTAGTGGGGATGTCATTGTATTTAGTCGATACCATGCATAATGGAGTTGATGGCAATTTAGTCTGTGGTTGATTACCATGAGGTTAAAGTTGCACTTTCATTTGAAAGTGAATTTGGGGTTTGCCTGGATTGATCCTGGTATATGAAGTAGGTCCTATATGTTCTCCAAGTAGTCTGCATGATAATTTTGAATACGGTTCATTCTTAGAAGCACCTACCTTCACTGGCATCCTGAAGGTAAGAACACTGCAAAAAATTTTCAAGCTTTTACAATGGATTTTCTGTTTCTTATGCTAAACTTTGTTAAGTCAAACTGAAATTTCTTTGCAAAGGGAGCAAACTGCAGAACTTGGCCCAAAACCTCAAATATACATTCTCTTATTATGATTCCAGTTGTAATTGAGTCTGTTTTTGTGAAATAAGAAAGAGTCTTTTTTAGAAACACCTACCTTCACTGGCATCCTGAAGATAATCATACTGCAAAAAATATTATGAATCAGTTATAATTGAGTCTATCTCCCCCCTTCCCTGTCTCACAAAACAACCCTGAAACCCCCAAAGAAAGAGGAAAGAAATGTAACGTTGTCTTTTCTTCATTTTGACCTTTATGCAGGAATTTTTGAAATTCTTTGATTTTTAATTGCTAACAGGTAGAGTTGCACCGTGTTGCTTTGGATATCTATGACTCTTGTAATGGATTAGTGAGCTTTTTGTCTGATATACTCACAAACTTAGAAGGTAACATTCTTATCATTGATTATAGACACTTTTTAACAACATGAGGTGAATCATACATGCAGTTAGGCTGTCTCATTGAAAATTCACGCTTTTGCAGACAAGGAGAACCTCAAGGAAGTGCTCGCTCATAAAATGGGCTCTATGACTCCTACTGAATGGGTCAGGCCTCCAATGCTGTCGAAGTGAAGCAATTCAAAAAATCTCTTGCTCTGAAAACTTGTGGGCTCAGTTTTACCAATGACTATTCATGATCCCTTTCAATCTCATTTTTATGGGTTGTATGTACATCATCCTTTGCTACTAAACTCACAATGGCATGATATTTATGTTGTTTTTTTGGAGCCTTTTTATACAATAGGTATCCAACTCAATTGAATGTCTCCTGTCAACCTATAAGCATGGTAAGATGTGCTGCTGTGTTTGCTTCTCTTCAGAATAGAGATGCAGTCATGGATAAGCCATTTATATGGCTTTTTTTCCACCAAACAAACCTGATACGAGGAATTCTTGAGGATTACTGTTAGTGTATGCAGTTTGGATGGTGTTTACCTTATACCAGATGGAGATGTCCTGTGCCAAATCTTTTCAAACTTTCTGACCTCCAATGATCTAAAGCAGTGCACTAATTTAAAGATTTGATCTGGTTTTCAGATTCTTTTATGTGTTTGCTTCTCCTCAGAATAAGGATTCAGTTGTGGATGAGCCATTTATTTTGCATTTTTTAACCAAACAAACCTAATAAGGAGAAATTTTTGAGGATTGGTGTTAGTGTATACTTTTGGATGGTGTTTATCTTGAACCAGATGGAGACATGTGCGCCCAATTTTCACAAAATTTCTACCCTCCAATGATCTGAACCAATGCCCCAGCACAAAACCAGGTTCTTTATATGTGAAACCAAGTATTGAATATTGTACTACAGAAAACAGAGGGATATAATGCATGCAGTTCAGTAGTTTGAGAGGTTTAACTTCTGTGATTCAATTTAGTGATTTGTGCCATTGTATGGATGGGTTTTCATTTCCAATGTTGAGAAACTTGAAGAATCCAAACAAAATAATGTTTCAATGTTTCTCGTTGAGTAAGATCATTTCTTGTTTTTCAAGTGTTTAGGGCCATAGTTGAAGGACCTCAACTCCTTTGATTTCATTTCATCTCGTAAGTTAGGATTTGAGGCATGGGGATATTTTTATGAGTTTTCACCCAGATTCCTCATTGCTTTTACAGAGATTTAAGATAGGTATGTAGCATCTTTGTATACAGGGTAGTTGTCTCTTCTAGATCCATGGCAACCATGCCCAAGTACGTGTACTTTTTTTACTACTTTTTTAATTGCAAAAGTGTAAAGAAGACCATTGACAAGATCAAGATTGGGAGAGCAGATGATTATGACATACTTGTATAAAAGCATTTTATACATGCAGAAGATATGCAGGTTGAGCTTATATCATGTATACTTGTGCTATGTGTGAAGCCTACTTTATATGTGGAATTAGTATAGCACTATGCTTGTCTTGAAGGTGGGGAATCCTTTGGAGCTTGTGAACCACTATATGAAGATTAGTCATAATTTGACGTGACTGAATTTATACATCCTTGAACAACAACTTAGTGAATGGATAGAGAGAAGGAAGGCATATGAGTGAGAGGACAAGAAGGCAGGCTTCTCCTCGGTCACATGTTGAGTAGGAGGCATTTGGGAAGGGAAGTTCACAAGGGAGACATTTATTTATGTTTTGTGGATCAACACTTTCACAACACATACAACATGAATAATGAATATGTGCAAACAATGGGAGCATCGATAAACTTACTCTGGGGATTGTAACCCTCTATTAGTTGGTTGAAAGGCATATAGGTGTTTCAAACAAGATCTCAAGTAATTTCACTCTATCGTAGTGGTGAAGCAAGATTGACTATCATCCCCCACACAGTTGACATGTATATTGATAAGGTTTTTGATGATATTTGATAGAATTGGATAGAGATGCTTTTTTTACATTTAGTTGGATTTATTGTTATACATTGATTGTATTGTCTTGACATTCAACTCTTAGGGAAAATTGTAAAAGCATCCTAAAATCCCTTTACAAGTTTGCATGTGATACTGGAATCTACATAAACCTTTGTGAAACTAAGATTATGGTGTTTGATATCACTTCATACTAAGATTATGTACTCTCTAATCTCTTATAGACAAGAGATTAGAGAGTACATAGACTTTTATATGTGAATTGAGATAGTTTTTAATGAATCAATGTTTTGGGTATGGATCATAGGGGCTAGATTCATCAGAGTCCATATACCCTAGGAAGATTGGAGAGAACGTCTTCAGAGGAGCATTGGGAGAGAGATGGAATGGGTAAGAAGGTAATTTTCATCCTATCGTAAAACTCAAGTAACTCCATGGTAAGGCATATATAAGATTGAGACACATCCACGTTTTTAGAGTATAAGAGTGCTTGGAGAGGTTTTAATTTACATCCATGAAGGGTAGGAAGATTTAGCTCAAGAATGAGCTTGATAACCTTAAGAAAAACTCATCATAAGGAGCAAGTATAGACAAGGAAATCTATAGTATGTAGGTAAAGGAAGAGGAAGACAAAATAAAGATGGATAAAGTGAAAGAGCTAGGCCTTCAAGCAAGCAACCAAGAAGGATGAAATCAACAAGAGAATGCATCCCAAAGGGATGGAAAAGTAAGGTGGAAGACTTAGAGAATGAGAAAGAGTTAGGCAGAGAAAGGAAGAGGAAGACCAAACAAAGATGGATAAAGAGAAATAATCTTGGCCTTCAAGCAACCAAGGAGGACAATATCAACAAGAGAATGCATTCGAAAGAGATGGAAGTGTAAGGTGGAAGACTTAGCGAATGAGTTCAACATGCTTGAAGTGGATGCTTTTGTCACTCTAGCACAATGGCAAGTACCAATGTGAGGAGATCCACCTCATAAATGTCAATCCGTGGAGATATGAGGACTAGCATGACAATTGTGAGCAAGTGAAGGCACAAGTGTGTGACTGAGAAGCACACAAGCATGCATACACATACACACACACACATAAGGCAAGAACAAAGAGAGGAACAATGGAGTGCCTTCTATTACTCAAGAAATCTCTTACAAAAGCTCAAAACTCTAACAAGCTAACATAAAAAATGAGCTCTCTAGCTCTTTTTATAGTTTTTGACCAAGTTTTGGTCCTATCTAGACCTAGTCTCCAGCATAGTTAAAAATAAGGTTCCAGGGCTTATTTGAGGGCTCAAACGGAGACCAAAAATTATGAAAATTGATATGTAGGTGATTCTAGTACTCGTCAAGCTTGAGGACTCGGCTTGAAAAAAATGGAGCCTAATCTACCAAAAACGATATTTACAACGTTTGGGTAGTGATGAAAATCACTTTTGGTTGGAAATAATTTGTGAAAAAATTGATTAGGCCTTATTGTCGGGTTGTGCTTGATTGCTCTCTTGTGCTTGATTGCTCTCCTGATTGCTTGTAGGTCAACACTACCCCCCTCTAGCGTCCGTCGCCCTTGACAGACCTTTGTTCTGTAGGGTGGTTGATGTAGTATTGTATGACGTCAGTGGCCAACTGCTGTTCACGGAGTCTTAATCCTCTTGCCAGATCAGCTTGCAATGCATCCCAATTGATGACACTTAGGATATTGGGATGAGGCATCTTGTAGTACTCTGAGTATGTCATCTGCTCACATGCAAATAGGTGAAGCAAGAGGTGCTTGGGTGCCAAATTTTGGAAATAGCTAGATTGCAGCATTGTTTCTTCCATGATTCGCATTGCTTGATTTTGCACCACTATGCGATCTTCATGAGTATGCCCAATTTCTTCCACTTGTTTTAACCATGGAGGTCATGGAGCTTCGAATGAGTCCTGGCCTTCTTCTGTTATCCGTCCACCCGAAACAGGTTGAGGGTCATAGTCGCCTTCACACGTTTGTTCTACGGGAATGGAGATTGTTTCTTCTTATGTAGGGGCCTTCAGTGGGGATGGTGGTCTTTCATATTGTAGTAAGCTTGTTTGCAATTCTGTGAATTGTTTTTATAGCTCCTGTAGCACGTCTGAGTCACTGATGATTGAAGAGGTTGATGTGGTGGTTGGTGGGATAGCTATAGTGTCTGACTTTTGTTGTTGCAATTGACCGAGTTCTTTTGATAGTTTGTCATGGGCTTCGAGTAGGTTAGCATAATCTTCCAGTATGATTTTGATGTTCTCCGAGGGCACAACCTAAAATTTTGAGGTACTGATGGGTGCCCAGGTAGGCTCTCGATGGTTGCTTCTAAATTTTCTTGGTTTGGAGCTATAAGCGTCCATTTTCCTCCTGAGCTGCTGCAAGGTGCCTTCTTAGAAATGCCATGTTGCATTGGAGTTTGGAATTACGTTCCATTTGAGTTCGATGACCTTCAACTTGTTGCATGGCTTTTGCATCTATACTTTCTGCAACTTTGTTTCCAAGGTGCTATGGGCCTCTTGTAACGTGTGAAATTGTGTTTGTAGATTTCATTGTCTTCCTTCAGTGTAGCTATTTGTTGTTGTAATTTAGCAGAGCGCTCTTGTAACATTTGGTTATGTGCATATAGCTAATGGTAGTTTTTCCTTAGCTACGACATACACTGAAGCATAGTTTCAAATGCAATATCTATAGATGATGATGCAATTTTTATAGTGGAGGATGCAAGGGAGAGGGGATGGGGAATGGGAGGTGTGGATGCTTTGTCGAAAAGAGATGTGTGTGCAGTGAAGTTGGTGGCGGGGGAATGGGGGATGGTGGAATCGTGGGGGGAGGGGGAGGTGCTGTGTGTGGCGAAATGTCCATGATGTTGAACATGGAGGTGAGAGTGGTATTTACCATATACATCGAAATGGTAGGTGGTGTGTGTGTGTGATCGTGGTGAATAAGTGTGAAGTGGGTGCTGAGAATGAAAATGGTGGAAATGATCGAGACAAGGGTTGGAATATTCTAGAGAAAGTGGCCTGGATGGGTTGAAGGATTGGAGGGACATAGATTGGAATGTTAGAGCTTTGAGGTGGGACTACCCAAGAATTGTCTTCGGACACAGAGAAGCCTAAAAATGTGGACCTAAGGTCTGGTTGGCCTATTACAGAAGTTGTGGAGGCAGGGTGTCCCAAAGTGAGGTCCATGAGGGATTCGGTTGTGGCTGTAGCAGTCTGATACAAGGGGTTACCAAAAGAGGAAAACAAGGTAGAACTAGAAGTGGGACTACGAAAGATGAAGGTTTGCTTTGTGGGGTTAGTGGTTGGGGTGATATTTACATTTTGTGTTGTAGGAGGTGTTGGTAGGGGTGTTGGAGGTAGTGGCTCTTTTGATTCTTCATGGATGACCGTGGTATCATGGCCAGGAGTTCCAGTTGCTTCGGAGGTTGTCTCGATCAATTCGGTTGCCATTGTGGTTGCCTCGACAGTTGTGATGGGGATATGAATGTTTTTGCTTGACCTTGGTTGTGTTTGGAATCTACATGGATCATATTGGGTGGGAGGCCTCTGTAGTGTGGATTTTACGGCTTCGACTACACCATAGGTCTCGGATAGCAATAGTAGAGGTTCACTGAATTCAAAGTCAATACCAACCTCTTCGAGGAGCTGAGCCATGAGCACTCTACTGCTCTGTTCAAATAGTAACTGTTGTGCCTGCACCCTTTCCATGATTTGGTATAAGCGACGGAGCTTTGCAGTATATGTTGGGGCTTCATTAGTTTCTTCTTCTCCTTCTTCTTCTCCCTCTGGCCATTCTAATTGCTGAGATAGTGTTCCTTGTGAGTCATCTCCCTATAGTGGACATGGCGGCCTTCTGTGGATTTACCCTTTCTTTGTGTAGACATGCCAGGTCTTGCATCAGAAAAGAATTCTACATCCGACAATTGAGCGGTCTGCAAAAAGGATTCAAAGTCAAAGGTACTCATCCCTTCAATGTCTCCAACTATACCGAATTCAAACTCCAACTATACGAGGGTGCAGAGGGAGCTGCTTGTGAGGTGTCATTAGAGTCAGATCGGGGAATTCGAATTGTAAAGGGAGGCATTGTGGCTTCCCCTCATGGTGAGGCCTCCGGGGTGGTAAGGACTTCTCGTGTTTGGACACATGGAATAGTGCCCCTCATTTGTTTGGATTGGTGGGTTGAAGCTTTGCGTCCTTTGAATAGCTATAATTGTGACTAGGTTAGTGCGCGCTTGATGGGCATATCATATGCTAAACACCTATATATTATACGAGTGATTGCACAACAATTGTTCAACACTAGCTTCTTGATCCACCTTTTAGTAGCTTCGTACAGCTTCTCCATGATCCACATAGAAAGCTTAATAGTTAATGAGCCTGTTTCTGCTAGATAAAGACTGAACTAGATTCTTTTGTGTGGTTGAGTGAATCTATCTTGTCCTGGAAATGCAAAATGTTGCATGCACATTTGAAGAGGGATGGAAACATTAGGTGTAAGTGCTGCCATGTTTGCTAACTTCAATAGCTTTCTATTCTTCATGTTATTGGGTATCAAAGGGTCTTTCTCTGACGGTACATGTGTGCCGTGCATGTTTAGTGCATCCCTTACCAATTCTAGGGTGGGTTCAAAATTCTTTAGCTCATTTTTGCGTGATAGAGAGGGAATGATAAAGGTACCTGGTCGATCTTTTACATGACTAGCCTTCAGAGTAGACACCAAATAATAGTAGTGTTGGAAGTCTGGCTTTGGTATGGGTGCCTTGAAATTTTGGCTAATCCCGCGCGTTGCCAAATTACTTGTAGTTATCGGGTGTTTTGGAGAGTCTCAAACTCTTTTGAAAAAAATTGAAATAGTCCCCACATGTTGCAAATTCACTCTTGGACTCCCATATATATGCTGCATCCCCTAGCTGCCTTGGCATCCCATTGAACCAATGAGAATGGCCACTAACCTTCTCCCTGAGTCCTGTAGGTGGATCGGGAATTGGTTTTTGTTGGAGGTGGCAGAGCTTTGCGGGTTGCTCGATTGGTGACACTTCAATGGGCAAGTTTTCCATGCTAACTCCAGCTTGAATTGTCCTTGCTCGCGAACTAGTGCCTACTGTGTCAACCACGAGTAGTGTTATTTCTCTCTCAATCTGCTAGAAGAGGAGATCATATTAGCATTGTAATGAAAATATGATGATACTTTGTCTCCTTCACAATATCAACATGATACTCCCATTGTTTAGAGAGTAAGTGAGTGAAGTGTTTGTAGTATTTGTGAGTGTGGGTTAGTAGGTTAGTGATTTCCCCAGATGCATACTTTGGATGTGCACTATACTTAGAATGCATCTACTTTTGTGCATATTTAGTTATGACATTGGGTCAGCGGGTTTAGGGTTTAATTCTCCAAAATTTTATCATGGGAGTGCAACTTGTGGTAGTGATGACCTATAAATGCTTCTCGACTAGATCATCTTGGATTTTGGACTTTTGAGGTACCCATTTCTAGATAATCCTCGGTGCAATGTGAGGTGTGGAGGTGTTAAGTGCCAATGTTAGCCATGAAGTTTGTGGTGTGAATGTCTGTGAGTGGCAATTCAAACTTGGGAGCTTATGTAAGGCCTTTTGAGCTTGTAAGCAAGTCTTGGGCACCTAGATTTGTCTAGCATTGGGGTATGCCTTCATCGATTGCTTTGGGACCCAAATAGAAAGGATCTAGGTTGGTTTACTTTTGGAAGACTGCTTCACTATAGGCTTGGATTGTATAGTTTGTTTGGTGTGTTGTTGGGGTTCCGTCTCCTAAGTAGAGGGTGGTTCACCTTTGTAGACCCAGATCTACTTCACTCCATGAGGTACTGTATTTTGCATTGATCATCAAGCCTGCGACTTGGTTTTCTGGGTTGTCTGCTTCATGGGTTGCCATGGTTGCTTTCGTAGGCCTATCTTTGGAAAAGAAGAGAGTTCCATATTGGCTTTTGAGACTCCATGGGTGGCCTTCGTCTGCATCATAGAACTTAGGACAAGAATAGCATCGTTATCTTCAGGTGTGTTCCTGGAAGGACCAGGAGTGGGTGCCTTTCCTAGTTCCATTTTCTAACTCAATGCTGATGCGATTTTGATCTACCCAGATATGAAGAAGTCCACTTCTTAGGTTCAGGTTGATTGCATGGTCATAAATCCAATCCTGACCCAAGACCAGAGGCTTGGTGAGATCCTTGTCTTGACACATTGGCACCTTGACTATCATGAGAACATCTTGAATGTAGGTGGGAAACTCCACCTCGCCCATGCAAGAGGTTTCCACACCTCCTAATCCTATGAGATATGCTTCTATAGGATTGATACTTAATTGCACTGCTTGGTAGTAAGAAAGGTGGACTGTACTAGTGGTTGCACCTGAGTCAATTAAAGCTCGTACAATCCTTGTACTCTTTCCTTGTCCTATTTCTTAGGTCACGAAAGGATGAAGATCAGTAATTCGAGGGAAATTTATACCTAATGCTTTGCACATAGCCATGTGGTATCTTGGACAATCATGAGTGTCTGATCTAGGCTCATTTGTACATTGTCTCCTCAATTTCATTCGTCGGATGCGTTCTAAGACTTCTGCTTGTGCTTCTTCTCTCACCCGTTTTTCTTCTTCATTACGTTTCTTTACCGTATTGAGTTGATTTAGCGTTTCCTCCGTGAGGGTTCTTGGTATAATTTGACTCTGCATTCACTGATGTAAGTAGGTAGGACATCACCTTCTAGAGTGGCTAATTGAACTGCTCCACTTGTTGAGATTCTATTGATCATCATTGATCCATAACCTCTCTTCTCCAACTTCCTTGCATGTTGCTTCAAGGTGTAAACCAAGACTAAATCTCTGGCTTTTAAGCCTTTATCCTTCACATGGGCATCAAATAAGCCTTTTGCATTTTCTTGGCTGCATATATTTTTGTAGTTGCCTTTAATTGCGTTTCACCTAATCGTTCAAGGTCAAAGATTCTTGATGAGAGCTCACGGCCATTCCATTGATGCTCTTGTGGTACTTTCAATGTGGGTATCAAGAAATCTAATGGTAGGAGTGCATTTTGGCCAAATACCATCTGAAAAGGAGTGGCTTTGAGCACTATTTTATAGGTCACTCTGTATGCCCACATAGCATGTAGCTATTTATCCCAATTAGAGCGTTTATTATTCACCAATTTTGTTAATACATTGCATAAGATCTTATTTGTACTTTTGGCTTGTCCGTTAGCTTGTGGATGATATGATGTAGACTTCTTATGTATCACCAAGAATTCTTCGAGAAGGTTTTCAATGAATTCATTCAAGAAATGCGTGCCTCTCTTACTTACTAACTCTATTGGTAACCCGCATCTCGTGAACACATTCTCAAATAAGAACTTAGCTGTCATTTGAGCATTGTTCTTTGTCATGGCTTTTACTTCTACCCCCTTGGTTAGATAGTGCATGTCCACCCATCATGGGTTTCAGTGGCATATGATCTTTACGTATCGGGTATTGAGTTCGTTGATAAATATCACACCTCTTCACATAGGTATGTGCATCCATGTGAAGAGTTTGCCACTAAAGACCTGCAAATAAGACTGCCTTGATCACACGATCTAGGCCAAAGTGTCCTCCTGCCACACCTTGGTGAGCAGTCTCTAAGATCTTGAGGTATTCACTTTCATGTACACACAATCTCAGGGTATCCGTCTCTTCCTCGCTTGTATAAATTATCTTCGATGAGTGCGTAATCTAGTGCTTCTTGCTCTAAGCTCTTTCATCTTGCCAGTGTCATCTCTTGAGGGAATGTTTTGGTCCTCCAAAATTTCACCAATGGTTCACTCCAATCTCGCAATAAAGACACTTGATATAGAGTGGCATGTTCTACTGGTGGTCTTGTAGCGCAGATTTGGCATTCCTTGCACAACTTGTGGATATCTGTCTCCATTCTTGGTGAATATACTCCTAGCCTTTGTAGAGTCTATAGGGTTCGATGTTTGGAGTGATGTTGTTGTCATGTGCTAATTGCAACCACTGTGCATGCTCATCTTCATCTACACAACAAACCACTATGCCTTGGTTGGTGTGCTTATACACATTGCCTGCCATTATGTGATATTTTGGGGACTTCACTACTTCCTTATCCTTGGCTTTTAGAACAGAATGTTTTGGCCCAAAGGCGAGAATAGGCACTATAGGTTTGGCCCATTCAGGCACTACCTCTAGATTGAACAAATAAGCATCAGGAAGACATCTAATACTCCTTGAGGAGACTCTCCAGAAGTTAGATGAGAAAGGATCTACCCATAGGTGAGTCCTGACTTTCCTAACTACTACTTCAAAGTCATATTCCATTAGTAAGAGGAACCATCTTACTAATCTGCCAGTATTGCAAGGCTTATTCACTAGATAGAGCAATGCTTGATGGTCTGTAACAAATTTTTACTTATTTGCGAGCAAATAATGTCTAAAATTTTTCATTGCATATACCATGTCTAGTCCTTCTCGTTCTGTCGTGGTATAATTTCGTTCAGTTGCGTTCAATTGTCTACTGGCATATGCTATTGGAAGGTCTATATATCCTTTTCTAGTAGGTTATGATAGTACACACCCAATAGCATAATTGGATTCATCACATGAACATGGAAATATGATGTAGTCAAGATTGGTGCTGAACATAGCCATTGCTTAAGCTCATTGAAGGACTTTTCACATTCTTCGATCCACTCAAAGTTACTCAACAAGGAGTACAGAGGCTTTGCAATGATCGCATACATATGAATAAATCTTAGATAATAGCCACAATGACCCATGAAAGCTTGTACTTCCTTGACATTCTTTGGCCTAGGTAGCTCTGCTATAGCTCTAACTTTATCCTCATGAATGGATATGCCATTCTTTGACACTATGTGTCCTAGAATCTTGCCTTGCCTGACCATGAAAACACACTTTTCTCGGTTCAAGCAGACCTGATGTTCACTACATTTGTCAAAGATTTGTCTGAGTTCAGGTATATGTGTTTGTCTAATGTTGGAATGAGCACAAAGATCATCAACATAGACTTCCAAGTTTTTACACAAGAACTCTTTAAGCACATGGCACAACAACCTTTGGAAGGTGGCTGGCACATTGATGAGCCCAAATGGCATGATAGGAAAAGCGAATATGCCCCATTTTGTAGCAAAAGCTATCTCATGCTGATCTTCTAGAGCAATGGCCACTTGATTATACCAGAAAATCCATCAAGGAAGCTGTATACTTCCTTTTCTGCTACCCTTTCTAATAGATGTTCAATGATAGGAAGCAGATAACTATCTCTAATAGTGGTTGCATTAACTTTCATCAAGTTAATGCAAACTCATAATTTGCCATTCTTTTTGGGCACCACTAAAATGGGGATACCCATCCAATGTGCTTAATTTCATAGATAAATCCTTCCTCTACCAATCGATCTATCTCTTCCTTGATCTTGGCAGCATAATTATCGCTATATGTGTAGGGCTTCTGCTTAGAGGGTTTCGTTTTTGAGGTCATGGGAATCGTATGTGGGCATATGTCAAAGTCTACTCCTTTTAGGTCCTTATAACTCCATGCAAAGACATCTCTGTATTCTCATAATAAGGCTATCAACTCTTGCTCCTCGTCGTATGTCAAATCATGTCGTATGTACGTGCATCCTTCTTCACCTCCTATGGTTACAACAATTTTCTTTGTGGTTTCTTTGTTATCATAGGCCTCTCCTCCTAGTCCTTCATGTTTTGGCATTCTGATCATAAATTTCCTATCCTCTATCTCATACTTTTTAAAAATTTTAGGGACCTAAAAAAGATTCTTCTTCTTCTTGTGAGACTTCTCTTTTCTTTCTTTTCTTTCCCTCACTCTTAGTGGTCACTTGTGTGGTTTTAATTTCACATCGTTCATAAGTTCTTCGTGTTCATGGGGGTGAGCTTCTACTTCGTATAGGTATTTCTCTTCTGAGGCCTAAAAAGAATCCATAATAATTGACTCTAGGTCTGAGTCACTTGCATCTTCATCATAGTGTGGAGTCCATTGCTCTTCATTGATGGCTACATCCATTGTTGCTAGGATTTCCGCCGAACCATGAGGTTCGAACTCTTCATTTCAGAATACTACAAGTGCATAGGTTGGGTCTCGACCTGATCTATGAGTTTCGTTTGCACCTACCTCTCTTGAATTTTCTCTTTTCTCTTCCTCCACTACTATTTTGTACATCCATAAGTGAGTGTCTTCATGCATCCATGAGGATCCGGATCCTATGGAATGCACTTATTCCGTATCGTCTATGACTCTATGGATGGGGTTCCATTGTATTGGCGGCATGTCTCTATGAGAGTAATCCTTGAGACTGACTTTGGTTGTCTGACTTAAGTGTTGCAAAAATACAATGAATTGGTTCCCAATCCTTTACTACTTGCAATTGTCTCATGAATGGTCTTCCCAAAATCATCTCATAGGCTTGTTCTTTTCCAAATTCACATATGGAAAAAGTATGCTCAAACTCTGCACCACATGTAGTGAGAGTTATCCCTTCTAGTAATCCTAAGGGTATTTCTATGTGACCATCAACCATCTGTAATTTCATTCTTGTTGGCCTGAGTGCTAGCTTGCCCCATCGCTTCCATAAGGAAGTGGTAGCAATTGCAACTCCTGTGCTCGAGTCCAAAATAGCCTTGGTCGTATATCCTTGATGAGTGTTTGGAAGATAGGTGTTTTGTTCTTCACCTTCGCTCATGTCTCCTATCTTGTCCAAGGGTATTTCAGGAACTGTTCGATGTGATCCTACCTGGAATGGGATTTGGATACATTGGGCACTTGATTGGCTACATGTTTCCACAATTCTATCTTAACCTTGAGTAGATCTTCTAAAGTGAGATTGCACTATACTTTAGTGTTCTTTGCTACTTCTGTATTCCTAGGTATAACTGAGTCGTGGTTCCTTATCATGACCATGGGCGCTTTCATACAGGTGGATTTTGCCTCCCAAGATCCTGTGAAATGAGGCAGTTCTTGTAAGGAGTTAGACTCAAAGTCTAATTGTTCACTAGACTGGACATCCTCTTGCTCTCCATAAAAGTAAGGAATATCTTTTGGGAGTTGATCATGCAAGTAATCCACAATCTCAATGGGAGGAGGATTTTTTGTTTCTTTGGCCCATTTCTCTTCTTGAATCTCTCGTAGGAATTCTTGTGAATATCGATTCATAGAAGGAAAGGCATCTGGTTCAATGGAATTGGGCACATAAGCTTCCTTGGGAGGTATGCTCATTCTTTCACTTGCCTTGTCCTTATTGTGGGAGGTGTCTTGCTTCCCAGATTTCATAATTAACCTCTCCAATCTTTCTAATAGTCCATCAAAATGCAACTGAGACTTAGCTGAACTAGAGTAATTGAAGAGATGATTGGTTTCAAACATGATTTGAGCCAATATTACCATCTTATCAAAAAGCTTGGTTCGTTCAATCTCCAGATCAGCTCTGGGGTAGCACTTTCCATGATCTATTACGTTTGTCCCTTCTTGGATTCTGGCATGATATGCTTTAAGCATCATGTCTAGGTCTTCAAGAGTGGGATTGGCTAGGACTGATCCTACTCTAGGTAGTGGTGGAATTGCGTGATGTTGATTGGGTGGTGATGGTGATGGTGGTGGTAGTGATGTGTGAGTGCGTTTGAGACATGATTTCAATTATCTTGGCCTTTGTTTCTATTAGGATTTCCTCAAGTTCGCTCATCTTCTTTGTCCATTGTGTATTTATTTGTTCACGACTTTCTCTCCATGCTCTTTTCCTCTTCTTGGTTAGGCTCTTAGTCTCACTAAGCTCAAAACTCTTTTCCTGACCTAAGTCTTGGTTTTGCTATAATGCCTGAGATCTTGTGACTACTTGCACTGGGCAGTGGAGGTCACACTTCCAATAGAATCAACTACTAACCCAATGAAATCAAAAGGAGTGATCTTTGGTACATTGCTGGGGTTCTTAGGACACTCTTGTAATAGGTGCTTTTTTCAACAATCTGGACAAAAAACTTGAATTGTCACTAATTGGGGTTGCATAGGTGTAGGTATAGGGCAATCACAAATGAAGTGATCTCCTTGACATCTGTAGCATGGTCCCTCTAGGAACTGGGGGTCTTATGTGTCTAGCTTGGGACCTAGGATTAGGATTTGCATACATGATATTAGCGTATTCGGGCTCCCCACTAGGTTCGCTAGGGTCTTCGTAATAGTAAGCCTCATTATGCTCAGATGATTGCATATAGTAAGCATGCAGACTATTGATATGAGTTGAGTCAAAACTGTGATCACTCAGGTCACTTTCTGTAATCAATGGTGATGCTGGCACTAAGGCCCTATTTAAGTTTTCTTCAATGGCTGCATGCTTCAATGGAATCACATTGGAAGGAGTTGGAGGTTGATGAGCTAGAACTGGCTGTGGCTTTTGTTGAGCTTGGTAGGGTGGTTGGTAGGGTTGCTGTGGCCTACCATACTATTGTGGGTATTGATTTTGGTATCTTCCCTCTTGTGGATATGGCTATGGATAATTTTGCCTAACCATCTGTTTATTATATGGGCAATCTTGTGTAGTGTGGTTAGTATACCTCTTTTCTATGGTGCACTATTGGCTGTTAGGGTTCACTTGGGGTTGAGCCATGATTGGGCACACATTAGACATATGATCTCCTCCACATGTATAACATCATTTCACTGGGGCAAATCTAGGTATCTGTTTGCTAGAGACTCCTAATTTATGAGCCACTTTCTCTGCAAGTTCCTCGATAGATGTGGATTGTTTGGAAGTGAGGCTAGTAGATCTATTTGAAGCTTTATAGATTTTTGAAAGCTCTAATCCTCCCCTAGATTATCCTCGATGTATATGCACATGCGTACACACTCTTCTATGGTTCTAAGGTCCTTCAATTACACATAAGATCTTAATTTGGTACTTAAAAATCCATCTAAGAATAAGGCCACTTGTTTGGTTGGTGTGGGTAACTCTGGCATAGGGCATCTCTCTAGGTACTATCTAAACCTTCTTCCTGTGAGTTTCACTATCTCTTAAGTTGTCTGTTTAAAGTTATGGATCAGTGAGGAGGTGTTGTGTTTGATGCCATTTTTGGAGAATTCCATAATGAAGGCTTCTAGAAACTGGTCTATATTCTTGAACTGACCTTGATGGAGTGGTTGAAACCATGTAAGGGCAGTGTTCTTGAGTGTTAGAACAAAAGCATTATATTGCATGAACATGTCATCAACTTGCTCAGCTCTCACGACTTGCCTAAATTCTGCCACATGGTCATATGGGTCTCTACTACCATCAAAGCGATTCTTCATGGACTTAACCAATTGTGTAGGCCTCAAGGTCCTAGTGTGTTCTGTGGGCCTTGGCAAAGGGAATTCATCTGCATTTCTTTGATTCCTTGGGCCTTTATGTCTCTTCTTTTCCATTATATTCGTCTCTGTTCTCCTTCTTTCTTTTCCCAATGGGTTAACGAAGCTCACCTTGGGCCTATATCTAATCTTGTCTCTCTGAGTTCCATGAGCTTGAGATGTTCCAGCTTCTTGGTGACCATAAGAGACATTAGATCTTGGTTGGGGAAAAACAAATTCACCCTTCCAAGTGTAGGCATGCCAACCCTGCTCTGAGACCACAAAGACCCTCTCTGAGGTATTGTCTAAGTAGGTCACTTTGCCTGGTGTATCAAGATCTTTGAATTCATATATGGTAAGCATTCCCACTTCATAAGGCTGGTCAGGTTTATACATCCAAAAAGCCTCATCTGTCTCTCGGTTTAAGAGCAAATCTATGCTCCTATTATCTTGGGGAACCCACTCTGGAGTGATCACTCTAGTCAGGATAGATTTGCCTCGAAGGGTTCTTGGCTCTTTTCCTAAGTTCCCTTGCTCTATGTCATCTATTTCGGTATTTGAGATTATACTGCCAAATTCATATGTTCTATCTAGTTGGTTGGTGACTACATACATTGTTCATTCTTTTTCTATGTATGAACCATCTTCAAATTTGACTACAAGATGTTCTAGTCCAATTATTTGATTCAGGTTTTTAATTTGGACAACAGATCTTCTCAGACCATTCTCATAGATGTGAGCACCTTATTAGTTGGTCTTGATGTATTCCAATTGAGTCTTGTGAGGTCCTTCTGATTTTTCTAGGTACACCACTCTTGAGCTACCTATGGGTCTATCCATGCCATAAGACATCTCAGAGTCGCTCGTTTCAGAAATTAGAATTACCTGGAAGAGCTGCAGATCTTCCTAGGTTTATCAGGTTTCTATCAAAGATTCATTAAGAACTATGCCAAAATTGCTGTCCCAATGACATAAAAACTTAAAGGGAAAGGGAAAGCCTTTCATTGGGGAGACGAACTAAAGCAAAGTATGGAGAAATTGAAAGTAGCAATTGTGACAGCTCCACTTTTACATATAGCAAATCCCAACAAACCATTTGTGGTTGAGACTAATGCGAGTGGTTTTGCTATAGGAGCAGTTTTGGTTCAGGATGGTTGACCAGTAGCTTTTGAGAGTAAGAAACTAGAACCAGTTCAGAAGAATTACTCCCTTTATGAAAAGGAGTTGTATGCAATTGTCCATGCTTTGAAGAAGTGGCGTCATTATTTATATGGTGCCAAAGTCACGATAATGTTTGATCAGCTGAGCATTAAGTGTCTCTCTAATCAAACAGACCTTAAAGGTCATAAGGCCCAATGGGCAGAGACCCTTCAAGAGTTTTATTGTGAGCTTAGGTATAGGAAGGGAAAGTTTAATGTAGTGGCTGATTCACTCAACCGCATGCCTATGCTCAATGGACTGAGTTTTACTTAGATCACTAGTGAGCTACTTGAGTCCATTGGTGGGAAATGTAGGCTTGATCCTGCATATTCCGAGATTTGGGAAGCCATAGAGAATGGGGATCATGATATACGGGTTTCCATTAAGGATGGAGTATCAATGGGTATTCAAGAAGGATTCAAGTGGAAGAATTACAGTGTCCATGATGGATATCTGTTATATAAAGGAAAGGTGTGTGTCCCTAGAGATCTTGAGATGAGATGACATATTTTGTATGAGTGTCATGACACACCTAGTACGGGACACCCAAGAGTTAACAAGACTTATGATCTTGTTAAAAGGCAGTTTTATTGGCCTAGACTTCATAAGGATGTCCTAGAGTATGTGCTTAAGTGCACCAAATGCAAGGTCAATAAAGCTGAGAGGTTGACGATTGGAGGACTACTCCACCCATTGGACATTCCTAATGGGAAGTGGGAGAGTATCTCCATGGACTTTATAGTCAGATTACCGAAGACATAGAAAGGGCACGACTCGGTTTGGGTAATTGTGGATAGGTTAAACAAAATGGCTAGGTTTATTCTAACACGTACTATAGTGAAGACACCAGATTTGGCTAGAATCTTTGTAGAGAACCTATACCGGTTATATGTTCTTCCTTTAGACATAGTTTCTGATCGAGATAGGAAGTTTACTAGCCACTTTTGGAGAGCGGTCTTCAAAAGGTTGGACATGAAACTTAGCATGAGTACGACCAAATATCCACAGTCGGATGGGTAAACAGAGAGAGTTAACCAAATCCTAGAGGATACGCTTCGAGCATATGTGAATGAAAGGCAAACTAATTGGGAAGAGTACTTACCTATAGTAAAGTTTGCATATAATAGTGCCAAGCACTCTTCCACTGAGCATATTCCATTTATGCTTATGTATGGGTTTCAACCAAGAGCTCCTTATGGAGTATGCTTGCAGAATGAGAAAGTTCAAGCTGCAAAGGACTCCTTGGAAGAGATGAACGATATGCTTAGACTTGCTAAGGACAACATTAGGAGAGCTCAGGATAGAGCTAGAGCCTATGCTGACCCGCAAAGGAGAGATATCAACTTTGAGGTAGGACAGCAGGTCTATCTTAGAGTTCCATCTAGGTCTGAAACCATGAAGACGGGACCCTGTCCAAAACTATCTCCTAGGTATTGTGGACCTTTCAAATTACTTAAGAGAATAGGAAAGATGGCCTACCAGCTCCAACTTCTAGAGAAAAGTCAAATCCATCTAGTTTTTCATGTTAGCCGGATTAAGAAAAGGCTGGGTGAATCCGATAACCTCATTCCAGATAATGAGGTAGTAGAGCCTATTTCTGTTCAATCTATTCCACATGAGCCTGAGAGCATACTACAGACTCGAGAGAAACGGATGAGAAGTCACTTATATAAAGAGTGTCTAGTAAAATGGAAAGATAGTTCAGAAGATAGTGCCACGTGAAAGCGGGTTAGCACCATTCAAAGACAGTTTCCCAATTTTAGATTACCTTCCCAAGGGTCTTCTTAAGGGGAAGAATATGGGAGAACAACATGGAGATATGACCATGTATTCTTATTACATGGGGATATAGTGGGAGTGTTTGACTTTATATTTTCTCTCTTCACATAGACCTTCCAATGCCATTTTTGAGGACAAAAATGGAGTTAAGTGGAAGGAAATGTAACATGGAGTATCACTCACTAGTTTGAATAAGAGGTGTGAACCACCTCTTAGATCTCTTGAGTAGGATACTCACATGAGTGCCAAGTGGCACTCATGTGAGAGGTTATGACTAATTGCCCTTTGTGGCTAAGTAGAGGGAGAAAGAATATATAAAGTACTTCACGAGACTGGGCGACTGAGTATGACAAAACTCTCCGTGTTCACTCCGTATGATTAGCCGATGGATTTCGAATTCTTCAGCATGGATTTGCGTGTAGGAGCTTCCTCAAAAATGAGGAGAGTCCTGAGGAACTGAGAGTTATATAGCATTGAGAAAGGAGATGGCTCTTGTAGTTAGTGATTTTCATTCTATTTCATGTGTTTCATGAGTCCTCTCCTATGTTTTCAAGAGTTTAAGTTTTAAAGGGTATGAAAATTTCACAAAACTTAGTTCTTATCTCAAAGTAGCCATGTATGAAATCTCAAGTGATTTGGATGACCATACAAGGAGCAACAAGCAGTGGAAGTTCTTTTCTCTCTCCTCTCACTGTTATAACTCTCTCTCTCTCTCTCTCTCTCTCTCCCTCTCACACTTTCTTGCAAATAAGAGCCATTCAAGCCAAAATAACATAAAGTAAATCTACCTTTTTTTTTGAAGTTTGAAGCACTATAACAACTCCTTTGGCTCTCAAAAGCTCTTAAAATTGCTCTAAACCTTCACTACTCCACTGCTCAAGCTCAATGTAGCTGCTCAAAGAATGCTTAAAGGGATGTTTTTTGAAGAAATGGAAAAACTACCATACCAAATAGAAAATTCTTGAGGACTCATTGTTCTCCAAGCACACATGACAATTGAATATTCTTTGTGTAACTTCAAAATCTCTCTAACTTTGACTTAGGTGAAGAATCCATGAGAATGGGACCAAAAGGTCTTTGCATTGTAGGTCAAATGGGTGATTGAAACACAAAAATTATCAATTTGATTACCTTACCTAGTCAGGGGCATGTAAACCAAGATAGAAATCTATGGAGGAGAAAGAAATGAAGAGAAGATGGAGTTGAAAATTTTATAGAACTTTTGGAAAAGATATCTCTTTGTGTATCAGAGAAACCCCGGGCCCTTTATTCATATTAAAATGTGTGGAACTTAAAGTTGTAGATCTTTATATATAGACATGCAAAAAAGACAACATACAGAGAGAAAACAAGCTTCAAAAGTATGGTGGGATATTTGACCTTACCTCACATGGGAGTTGAGCACACATGTACGGAGCCACCAATGAATGGGAAAGGACTTGCAAGTCCTACATACCCCCTTTTGACACTCACTTTGCATCACATCCACCTCCATGGAACAAGAAGAGAGAAAAGTGTATGCGAAGAGAGAGTTATGAGATTTGCAAGTGTTGGCATTTGAGGTATGTGGAAGTATGCGAATAACACAAGGAAGAAGAAGAAGCTTGGAGCACAAATCACAATACATAATTTATTACCAAGAGAATACAAAGATAATTGACCTATTAGGGTTATAGGCATATATACAAGCTGGGGGGAGAAACCTCCTAAAGAGGGAAAAAAGTGCCTCTGTGGTACTAGTGTGTTCACACACAGCAATACCAAAGTATATCAACAAATCCACCCTGGGAGTGATGTGGTGAACAAGGAGCTGGCACTCATGTATAAGGAAGTGCCAAGCTATGTGGAATCAATTTACAAAAGGAAGTAAGCCCAAAGCTTTGTGGAAAGCTTCAAAATTCTCCCTAGGCAGAGCCTTTGTGAAAAGGTTTGCAATGTTCTCCTATGTAGGCACAAATGCCAAACTGATCTCTCCAATAGAGAACCTCTCCTTGACATAATGATAATGCATCTCAACGTGTTTAGTATGAGCATGAAGAATAGGGTTCCTTGCAACTGCCAATGTGCTCTAACTATCAGTGAAAATGGTGGTGGTAGAAGACTCACCAACACCCAAATCAGCCATAAGGCATCTGAGCCACACACACTCAACAGTCGCTGTGAAAGCTGCCCTATAGTTAGCCTCACAAGTGGAAGTGGCCACAATAGGCTACTTTTTGCTCAACCAAGATATGCATGAGCTACCAAGCATGAAGCAAATACCACTACTGGTCACAAGAGTGTCATAGCAACGAGAATTGACAAATCATAAGAGGACTTCCCAGCAATCAACATATCATCGACATAAAGTATCAAGCATATCAAGCTGCCATATGAGCATCTCTTTGTGTAGAGACAATGATCCTCATTACTTCGAGAATAGCCTTGAGGCTTCATAAAAGCATCAAACTTTTGGTACCATTCTCTAGGGGACTGTTTAAGTCCATACAAGATCTTCTTAAGCTTACAAACTAGACTTTCCTTACCAGGAACTACATAACCCTCTGGTTGTTCCATATAGATCTCATCTGTAAGATCTCCATGCAAGAAAGCAGTTTTCACATCCATTTGGACAAACTCTAAGTCCTCTATTGCAATGAATCCAAGCAACATGCATAGGGTAGTCATCTTGACCACTGGAGAGAAGATTTCCTCAAAATCAACACCATGTTGTTGCTTAAAACCCTTTGCAACAAGTCATGCTTTATACTTTGGAGAATCACTATCTGATGTGAATTTCAGCTTATATACCCATTTACATGGTAATGCTTTAATGCCCTTTGGCAAAGGTACCGAATCCCAAGTACCATTCTTGTGAATAGAACCCAACTCACTCTTCATGACATGCTCGCACTTGACATGATCCTCTGTTTGCATAGCCTCTTTGTAGTAAGAGGGCTCACTGGCATCTGTTAGCATAACAAAATCTAAACTTGGAACATATCTATCAGGTGGATGTGAGACACGTGCAGAACGTTTCAATGGTTGCTGAACAAGAAATTGTGCAGGCTGATCTGAATGGACATTCTCTTGAACATCCCTATGTGCAACATTTTTATGCATGCTAATCGGAGGACTAGTATACTCAAACACCACTCTTCTCACTTCAACCTCCTTAATGGGCTGTTTATGCATCTTAGACTCATTGAAAATGACATCACTACTTCTGATCCCTGACCGTGTTTCAAGATCCCATAAGCGATATCCAAATTCTCTTTCTCGACCATATACAAGAAAAATGCATTTCTTTGAGTTATGATCCAACATTTGTCTAAGATTCTTTGGTATATGAACATATGCTTCACACCCAAAAACTCGAAAATGATCATAATATGGTGGCTTCCCTGTCCATAACTCTTGTGCCACATTCAAACCTTTGGCAGTACTAGGTGAAAGGTTAATCACATGAACTGCAGTCAATACTGCTTCTGCCCAAAAGCCTTGTGAGAGGTTTGCATGATGCAACATAGAGACTACTCTATTTTGAATAGTTCTATTCATCCTCTCAGCTACACCATTATGTATTGAGGTATAAGGAGCTGTAAACTCTCTATGAATCCCTCTAGACTGACAAAAAAAGCTGAATTCATGTGAGGTATACTCACCCCCATTATCTGAATGTAAAGCCTTAAGCTTAGTTCCTTTTTCAATTTCAACTGAAGCAAGCCATTTTTTGAAAATAGGAAATACCTCATCCTTCGATTTGATAGGATATACCCAAAATTTTCTAGTAGCATCATCTATGGAAGTGACAAAGTAAAGAGAACCACCTAAGGACCTAGTCGGCATAGGACCACACACATCTGTATGAACGAGATCTAAAGGCTGAATTGAAGAGTCAATGTGCATTCTATGCACATTTCTAGTTTTCTTTCCATATCGACAATGCTCACAAAATGACAAATCGGAGAAAGAACACATGTAAGTAGCCAGAACGAGAAAGATTTTCCATTCCACTATGAGATATATGGCCGAAACGACCATGCCAAATACAAGCCATAGGCTGTTCGGTAACAGCTAACAAGTGTTCTTTCTATGATACAAATAAAGGATAAAGTGAGCCAACTTTGTTTCCTTTTGCAATAACCATATTGCCCTTTGATATGCAAAAGGACTGAGCATAGAAGACCACCTTTTAACCAAGGTCATCAAGTTGACCAACTGACATCAAACTGCATGATAACGGAGGTACATGGTGTACATTATGCATAGTAAATTTTGAACCATCAATGAACTGCACAACCACATCTCCAATCTCCACAACATCACACTGGTAAGAATCACCAAGTCTCACAGTACCAAGAGACTTTGCTGCATAATTAGAGAACCATTCTCTATGTGGTGTCACATGGAAAGAAGCACCAAAATCTTGCAGCCATGTGCAGGAAAGAGAATCAGCCATAAGCGCCTCAGGTGGCACAATACTATCAAGTGTCAACACAACAGCATCATGAAAAATAGCATTAATTTCTTCAATCTTCATAGTCGAAGTAGATGGTGCAGGTAACTATTTAACATATCCATCAACGTTTTTTCCTTTAAATGACAATAATGGCATTCGATATCCCTCTTCATTGATTTACTTCTACTCTTATTTTGTTGACCATTCTTTTCCTTGTTCTTGCTCCTGTCACATTGCTGATTCTTTCATTGGTAAGAATCACGAAAATTATATGCATCTCCACTCTGAGTGCCAAACATAGATTTTCTACGAATCTCCTCACTCAAGAGTGCTCCACATATGTCATCATAGACGAGTTTACCACCAGGTGCACTATTGTTAATAGCTGTGCAAAATGTATCCCATGATGAAGGAAAGGTGCATAACAACAATACTGCTTTCATTTCATTATCCATATCTATTTTCTGAGCCTGTAACTAAGAGAATATAGCATCAAACTCATTTAAATGAGCAGCAACACTATCTATGTCCATACTTTTCTCATCAGATAGAATTTATTTGATGCTGTATCTTGTTCATATGTATTGCATAACTTCTGCACTTTCACAGTCTAATATTGTAAAGTAAACATTATCTGCCAGGTGCAAGCGAATGGTAGACCTGGCCATTTCATCTAACTCATCCCAGTCATCTTCATCCATGTCAGCAGGCTTCTTTGAAATCCCATTTACTGGCTTCCATTGCCTCCTTTGAATCAACACATCTTTAATCTAATTCTTCCATAGAGAAAAGTTTGTGCCATAAAATTTTCAGATCTCAAAATGGCCTTTGCCCTGCAAGTTATAATTCCTCCTCGGAACACTAACACTAGACCCTGATCCACCAGATGTGCCTGAGACCTCTGATGCCATGATGGCATAGAATTGAATGGAATGATATTGGAGCTAAAAGAGTTTGAACACCAACAAAAACCTCACCATGACCCTCTTTATCAAACGTAAAAGGCTTTATGCAAAGAACGTAACCGCTATATCAATGACCACATGGATGTACATAAGTGGTATCCACAGAAGCGTACATAATGTGTATGTGCTCAATATATGCAGTAAAATGACACTAAAAGGCTGAATGCACAACCCAAAAACTAACCAATAACACCTGCAAGTGTTTGTCAACTCTGACATTTTTGGCTCAAAAAACCTGCATAAATTTGCAGTGGCTGCTCCCACCAAAACTGAAATCTTTCAAGAAACCTGTAGTTTTGCGAGTGTGGCTGAAAACATAGCCCCAAAGGTTGATATTTCATGTTCTTGGACCTGTGTGAAGAGAACTATGTGCGGAATAACTCCAAAACGGCTCCAAAAGACACCCCAAAAATGCTTCAGAAATAGGCTTTGAAAGCAAAGAATGAAGCTTTGAGGGACCAAAACATGTTCAAAGTAATGTCAACCTTAATCTTTCCCCTTCTTCAAACACCACAAGAGTGTAGCTTAGTGGCAAGAGATTGCCACAGTTAAGCGAGCTCTGGAACAATACTAGGATGGGTGACCTCCCGGGAAGTACCGAGAACCTCTATATTCCTTGATCGTTGAGGTCCTCCCTGGCGTGTAGCCAATGGCGCCAATGGTGACTTCGGTGACTTGGATTATACAAATTCAATCCATCTTGGAGTTTTGAACAAGAAAAGCCACTTCCATCTTTGACCTCCACTAGATCATGGTGGAGCTTAGCCTCCTCTTCTATGTCCTTATCAAGACCATTTATAACTAGTCCTCTTTGTTCCCATTGATGGGATTGAGCTTCAACCATATTAAGGCTCCTGATAAGGATCACATCTATAGATAGAGAGTCCAATGATTGCCAATTAACTTGTTTGTCCAAGTGTGATTGGACATGAATCCATATATTAGACATTACCATTCGATTTTGAAACATTAGCAGACATTGTATTCATCATGTGATGTTGGATCATTAAAAAATTCTCCAAATCATCTGTACTTGTGGATGCATATTTGTTTTGTTGCTTGGGGTTGTTTTGATTCCTCAACCTAGAATCATGTTCAAAGTGACTAGGTTTACCTAAATCTTTTCTTTGGATTTAGCTCCTAAACCATGAAGGGACACTTCAACCTTATCATCATCATAATCTTCATTGAGAATAATATATGCAAGTGACTCACATTGGCTTTTGATTTTTAAGGTGTAGTCGCTTACCAACATGCTCTTTTTCGCTAGTGTATGCAACTCGTTCTTGAGTTGTAATTTCTATGCCTTTGTATTGGTCTCATACAATGTGGCTAAACTATTCCAATCCTCTTTCCAAGTTTTGGGAACATTAGTTTCCATGCTTCTTGATTCCAATCTTCATATTCTGTTAACTGTTTTTGTAGTCCAATTCCTCTCTGGTAACTACAGAGGTTTCATTGTCTCCCTCAATGTACTTTTGTAAGCCTTTTCCAATCAAGAAATCTATCATTCTAAATCTTCAAACATGAAAGTTTTTCTTGTCCAACTTGTCACTCATAAGTTGACTCATTCCATCAACATTCACCATCTTTGGAGAAATTTACAATAGTGTAAACATGCTTGAAGTAGTATCTCTACTTGAACACTATCACATTGCGACTTGATAGTTTGATGTCAGGAAAACACAATTTTGTGTATCAAAGTACATGGAATCGCTTTAGATTATGGATCTAAAATCTTTGGGAGATGACAAACAAAATGAAAATTATGATTTTTCATGGTTTTATGTTGCTGGGCCTCACCTTGCAACCTCAAAATGGAGGTTGAGAAGGCTTCACAACTAAAACTTGGGCAAGACACGTGTACCTAATGGAATAACTCTAAAACATATTTTGATACCTTCTACATTCATATCAAAATTTGTAGTAATCTGAGATCTTTTGTGACACACACATTCTCCACACCATCTAACAGACTCGTCACTCTCGGCCTTCTCCATGAGATCTCTACAACCACATTGGCTCTAATACCATGTCACGAGAAAGGAGATAAAGAAGAGAGCCTTCACACACTCTAATACACAAAGAGAGCACCACAGACAGATTGAGGCAAGGAAGAATATTCTTCTACTTCTTCTATTATGTCAAGAGCATATACAAAAATGGCCCCAAAAATACAACCAATACAATATGTAAAGAACAATACATAAAGCGAACCCTAATCTCTGTGAATGAATTACTTTGTAAGAAAAAAAGTGCCATCACTCTAAGTGGATAAATTTGGAAAAGCCCACTAAACATTTTCCTTGAAATATATCGACATAACCACTATACATGTCAGAGAGTAAAACAATGGCATGTGTCATCCTCAATCATCCCATGTTGAGCTTGATATCTCAACAAATACATGTCTTCAGGTTTTAATGCAAGCATGGGATAAAAGATAAGTTTACAATGCCATATACACCTCTGGAGAGACAGAACACTTGGGCCTCCTTGGACTCGCTCCCCCACAACGTGCTAATTTGTGGTGACTTCAACATGGTGGAGGACCCTTTGGACAGATGGAATGGCAAGGGCAGGGTCATTGAAAGTCGGGAGAAAGAAATGTGGGACAAAACCAAACTACACTTGGATTTAGTTGAATTCAAAGATTTGAATGGCTTTTCGTGGTCGAATCTCCAAGCGAGCGAGGACCTGAGGAAAGCCAGGCTGGATAGATGCTACATTGCTCAGAACATTATTCATCAGTGGGGCCACCTTTCCCTCTCGCAATGCACCGACCTCAACATCTCTGACCAATACTCGATCGTTATTGCCTTCCCACCTTTCTCCAATATCCGTAAGGCTCTTTGGTTCCATGCATGCTCGAACGCCTTCTCTCTCTCCTCCGTCCATCAAGAAATCGCTCAAGTGTGGAAAGAGGTGTTCGTCTCTGGCTCATCCCCAGCCAAGTGATGGAGATGCGTGGTCGAAAAGTCACGGCGGATCATGATTAGATCGAGGAAGATGCTCGAGACTATTCGGTAGGCTCATAGAGAAGCTCTTTATCATAGACTTTGGAGACTTGAGGAGGACGTGACCAAAGGAAAAGCGCAATCCCAAAAAGGTCTATGAAAAATCATAGCGCTGTTGAGATACGAGGAAGAAATACAAAGGAAGAAAACAAAACAGAGAATTGATACCCCTATTGCTAGACTCAAATGGCAATGTATGCAATATGGAAGAAGATAATTTAGGGATCATTGAAGGGCACTTCACAAGACTCCTGGAGGCCTAGACCCCCCTCTCCCCCCATAGATGGGACTGCATGGCAGCCATATCTTGGGTTTCCCCCCGCAGGATACCACTCAACCTTTGCTCCCTGCTTGATGCCCCAATTTCGAAACGTTTGGAGCGCTTTCATCTTGCCTCAACAATGGCATTATCAAATTAATACAGAAAAAGGGGAAAAGAACAGAATTGAGAACTAGTGTCCAATTACTATGCTCCAAACTAGATATAAGATCATCGCCAAAGTCATAGCCAACATAATTTCTAGTCATCTGAGAGCGTGGTTAAGCGAGGACCAAAAAGGCTTCATCAAAGGCAGGTCGATCTTGGAAACTATTATAGATATCTAGGAAGGTCTCGACTTCGCAAATGAGTCAAGATAAGATGTGGTCTTCATCAAGATCGACTTTGATAAAGCCTATGACAGGCTGGAATGGGATATATTCTACAATCGCTTAATGATCTCGGATGTAGTCAGAAATTCACCAAGATGATTGTGACCCTTTTGGGAAACGCATCGACTCAAATTAACATTAATGGAAAACTCTCGAAGGTGATCAAACTTAGAAGATCGATTAGACAAGGGTGTCCATTGGCTCCCCTTCTCTTTGCCATTGCCATGGAAGGGCTTAGCCGGCTTGTGGAGCAACAGGTGGAAGCTGGTAATATCAAAGGCCTCCATTTGCCTCATGACCAAGGCGAGATCACCATGAGACTTTTTGTCAATGATATGAACGCGTTTGTCCACAGTGATAGTACCAGCCTGAAGACATTCTGGAGGTGCCTGGATACTTTCTGCGAAGCCTCTGGATCCAAAATCAACCACTCTAAGACCACCTTTAGAGCTATTATCGGAGCCTAGCCTAACCTTCTCATGGATCATGGCTGTCATATCATCCTGCAGGGCCAAGTTTTTTGGCTTCTTGCAAATCAACCTCGCTGGTCGCGCTATGGTTATCAACATGTTCCTCATATCATTGACCATTTACTCCTTTCTTGTTGGAGACCGAAAGAGCATGATCTGTCCAAGCTGGATAGTATATGCAAAAAACTTCCTTTGGACGGGCGACCACAATAGGAGGGGGGTGCCTAAAATCAAGTGGTCCATCTGCACTAGCCAAAGAGATAGTATGGGCCTTGGCATTCTGGACATTGGATGCATGGCTAACAAACTTGCGACAAAATGGATGATTAAGGCTTAGTTCAATGGGGAGGCCTCATGGGCCAAGTTGATCTTTAGAAACAAGAATGAGTTGGTTCTCATGGGATTCCCAAATTGGAAGAATCTTGACATCTTGACCCTATTGTTTTCCTCGATCCTAGTCTCCCCAAAAAGCTCGAATCTTGTGTGATCACTATGGAAGAGTTGGAATAAAGTCAAAAGCTTCACAAGAATAAGTGAAGATTGGAAGTGGGCGGTCGGTATCAGACAAAATGACTCTATCTGGTTTTCAATTCATGGCATCCAGAGCGTGGAATCTTGGAACATTCGAAATGCCAAGAAGCTATGGAACAAAGGCTTCAAAAAATGGAAACATCTCTGGAAACTGGGACCACTTTAAGGTTCGCCTTCTCATGGGGCACGACACGCCGAGCTCGCTTGGTCTCAAATGGCACAATGGAAATTGCCTATCAAAAATCCCAAACATCAAAGAAACCATTGATTATCAGGTTAACCTCAACAAGAAGTGGTGCCTGTCATGGACGCGACTTTGATGGGACATGAAGTTCATGGCTATCTGGCACCCCCTCATAGAAATAAAAAATTCTATCCTCTTATGGCAAATCCTTCATGGTGGAATCTAGAGCAACCTTAAGGCTAACAAAATTTTTGGGATACCTCCTTGGTGCAAGCACTGCTACCGGTCTATCGAAGATGTCTCTCCCATATTCTTTACCTATCCCAATTCCAACAGGCTATGACAAATTATCGGAAAGAAAATTAATCCTCAGAAACATATTAGTTGGATCAAGCTCTGCTGGGAGAAGCAATTGGCTGCTCCGCGACGCTCTGGAACGCCATCAGGGGGGAGGTCCTATGCAAGATCTGGTGGGAAAGATGTGATTTTAACTTTGGCGACACCCCCAAAGAGTGGTCGATTGAGAAATCGTTGTTCTTCCTTGGTAAAAGGATCATTAACTGTAAGAAGTCCCCCCCCCCCCCCCCCCCCTTTAGGCATCATCAAGTGCTCCTTTTATCAACAACAAACTTAAACCCAGGTGGGCCCCACATGAGGGTGATCATACTTCTTTATAATGCCATCTAAACTTTGTAGAAGCTTCCCCTGCTCTGTGGGATTCGGGGGGTCTCGTGGGCACTATTCCTCTTCTCTTGTATTTTTTTTTTATTAATTCAAGTCGGGGAGAGTAGGCTAAGGCCGAACTTCCTTTATTTAAAAAAAAAAGAGACAGATCATTCCCAAGTGGATCCTCTGGATGTATTGAACCAGAAATCCAAACATTTAAATGAAACTCCCCATTTCTCCTATTTTGCTTAATTGGTTCATCCAATAAGTTCTTATTATGCTTCTACAAAGGCATGTATGAAGACATAATATCGACACATAGAGCTGCTAGTTTATGCAACCATCCTATGTAGGTAATTGGTGTTCTAATCAATAAAAAATGAGAGCTTCATTATCAAGAATGCTGGTTTTCTAAGAATGATACTCTTGGAAAAACTAGAGCCAAGGAATCCGCAATTCATGCATGATAATCACGTGCTGCAATGGAAAATGTAGATCACTTATCACAATAATGAAGAAGTACTTTTTGATATAATTTTGGTATAGGTCCAAGCACACTTCAGACACTATGGATTGTGATTTAATATCATCAAACCATCTCATTTCAAGAAATGAGTGACAAGTTCACATCCCATAGGTTGTTTGGTAAAGCTTTGGCCTCTTGAGGCGGAGGTTCAGAGTTCAACTCTCGAGCTGGACATGTAATGTCTCTTGCCAGTTTAAACCATTTGTAACCAAGTCTAACCCCTACTTTGTGGGATACGAAGTCCCATAGGTACTATGCCCATTCATCTGTATAGTTGTACTTTCAAAGTTAAAGTCAGAGGAGTAGGCACCTATCAAACATCGTTAAAAAAAAAAGAAATGAGTGACAAGATCTTATAGAGATTTTGCAATGTCCTATAGCTTCTTCGATGACCACATGTTTAATGTTCCTTTTGGCACAGTCCAGTTTGAATGAAAGGCCTGGCCGGAAACAAACATAAAATCACTTCTTTTTAAAGCTTGCATCGCTTTCCTGTGGACCCAAGCTTAAGCAGTACATGTGGTGGTCATGAATTCTATCTTTCTTTGTCCCAAATAGACTCTTTTTAGTTGGATCCAGACAATGGGGGAGAATAACAGTCATGATTAGCTACCATCCTTATGATGCTACCTTCCAGAAGCATCGTAACAGCAAGCAAAGCTCATACAACCTTTTTGCGGTAAAAAAGGTTTGCTTCATCAGCCAGCACCCATGGCAGACAAGTAATGCACTGACATGAACTGTCTCGTGTTCAGTCGCGGAACATGTGCAGGAAACGAAACATTTCAGGGATTTCGTGCATTTGCAGGTCGACAAGAAGAGCAGCGCACATGTGCATAAAATTCAAAAAAGGTAGCTTCTAGCATTCACTTGTGCGAGTATCTAAGCGTAGCCTTTTCATTGACATTACATAGGCAGATTTCTGTTCTGATAGACATATGTCATATTCGCCGGAGAAACATTGAGGAGGAGTTCCGCAATGACTTTGCAAACCAGAAAAGAAAATGGACTACTATGTGAAAATCGAAATTGACATTTGGATCCTCTCATTGTATCTCAGAGATCAAAAAATTTTCTATTTTCAATCTACTTTCTCCTTATATCTAAGTGATTTAAATTTATTAAGACCGTAAGTTATGGGATATACAAATTATATAATACAATCATAGAGGACACCTAAAAATTGTCGATGAAGGATGTGGATGTCAATCTAGATCATGTAGCAGATGGGAAGCTGCAGTTACCCAGACGAAGTGCGCACAATCTACGGAATGTCTGTACTTGCTGAAATTGTGGCATGTTTGTACATTCTGAAGCTTTCGAAAATGTAGATGCTGAGACTTGAGGTCGACATATGCATGAACTTTTTGGCTTTCGTAGAGCGAAAAACTCTGAACCAGTCAGTGGATCTTCCATAGAAATGCAGTAAGGTAAATGATCAGATTCTCCCTTACAAATATCCCATAGATCTGAATGGTTGTCTGCGAGTTGATACTCCACGAAAATAATAGCTGCACATGTGCAGCGAAAGGCGATTTATGAGATCTCTGCAAGACAGTGCATATATATGTACAGCTTTTACTTATCGGAACATATATTTTCTTGCAAAACGAGGGCATAGGCGGGCTGTTTGGAAGCTCTTTACTTTTTGGAACAATATATAATTTCTTGCAAAAGGAGGGTATAGGCGGGCTGTTTGGGCGCTCACCTCTTGAGGCAGTGGATGAGTGATCAATCCCTACATATTTCAGCCAGCTTGACCAGTTTACCTTTGTAATGCCTTCCGGCCATTGAAACTAGTTCCTTTTTTAGAGTCATTTTTTTTGTATGCTTTGTGTGGCATAGAAGGTTCTCATGGTACTATGGCTTTCACTTGTACAATTGTTTTTTAAATGTATTTAGCCCACAAAAAAGATTAGGTTTCTGCCGAACTTCTTCACAAAACAAGAAGGGGGCATAGAACTGCAAGCAGCATACGCCGTCTTCTGTATTCTTCTTTTTTGTTTTCTGTTCATATCGAAATATTGCATTTTTCTTATTAATCAGCATATACGTGATATTGTTCATGTGCGGAGAGAAAATCACTGCGGCACGTGCATGAAAAGCAAATATTACACGAAGCACATGTACGCACAGAATCCAAGCTTGAAAAATTTAGCCTGAAATGTCCACATGGAGAACAGAAGAAAGTGGCGACCACAAAGCAGATTCACTGCACTCCTTCTCACCTGAAAGGCCGTTCTTAACATCGATGGCGCATGTGTCATGAATACACCTTTTCAATTTTACGGGACAACATGGATAATGCAGTAGGCATTGATGATCTACAGTGGTGTCTCTAGTTTATGGATTATCGTAGATACTGCATTATGCTACCGGCTCACGTCATCTCATGCGACATTGAATTTCTCTCTTTTGACAGGAAAAGACGTGTATTTATACTTGAGCAGTTTTGCACAAGAGAGTTCATGAAGGACACTGAAGAAAGGTACGAAACCTTCTGAAAATTCATTCAGGTCCAATCAACACAAGCCTGTAGGTTTGCTCTGTGGCAGGAAAAGGCGCTATTTATGTTACGTAGTTTTCCGCAAGGATGAAAGAGCTTGTGACGGTAATTGATTAAGGGGCTACTCTATAGCTCATGTTCTTTAACCCCGAGATGATTTTTCTGTCTTAGCCTCTATTACCGTGTAGAGTTAACGACCTTGAAATGTATAATTACTTACCAGATTTGATCTCCGTGTATAATGGCAGGTGCCTTCGAGATGGTACACTTTAGGCTTTACTTGATACAACTCTATTCCTTATTGCTTTAATTCCCCATTCCTTTCTTGTTGAATTATTCATGGTGCTTCTTGTTTGATCGTGCTATCGAATTTGATTGAACAAGCATCGCTCTCGTGGTAGAATTTGTCTAGGGTTCACACTACGAACTATCAATGCATTAGTTGGCATGGGAATCCCCTACTCTTTTAGCATTTTGTACGTAGACCAAAAACTCTTGAAAATAGTATAAACCCTTTAGGGTTGTGCCTTCTCTTGGAACAAAATCAACAACAAAATGTCCTCTTGGTTGAATCCAAAATGGTTTATAAGACAAGGGTGGGTGCTTGCCACCATTCCGTCCACTATAATTCAACATGTCCTTGTTTGTCTAGTGGAAGAATGGATTCATTTGGAAGAATGGATTCATTTGGGCAATAGTAAAGGTGTGTCTCTTCCCAACGAATTGAAGCTATTAATACTCATACTATTTTCACATGAAAGTAATGTGTTTCCAATGTAATAAACAAAGACGCCCCACACAATTTTGAGAATGTTTAAGAATTTTTACATTGCTCTTGATTCCCAAATCAGGCACAAGAAGGCCTCTTTTGGATGCTTATTATAGTGTATTCCTTTGTGCATAAAGCATTAGGGATGCAAAAACATATTTATGAGAAAAAAATTCATATTAAGAGGTATACTCATGGCTTTTCACATCTCTGTGATTCAACATTGGGACTCAGTCGTCAAATAAACTAAATAGTGTACTTTGTAACGATGGGGGATTTAGTCTCGAACACCCCTATGTAACTTTGGAAGATGTTTCCCTTCACTAGGCCCTCACATAGAGACACGTGATTCCTATTTTGAACTTTTCTCCGATTCTATCAAGAGGCTCAATGTGTGCTTCTACGTGCTCCAAGAGGACATTATGATCTATCAGGCAAGTTTGAAATCAAAGCAATTGGAAATTCCTACTCAAAGAACGATTCACTCCAAGATAGGATATCTCTCAACAACACTCTTTGACTATGTGCTATTATATTTGTGGACTAGCTTTACTATTTCCGACAATTCAATGAATAGAAAAAATTGAGACTTTGACATACTTTGTGGCACTATATGAGAGAACAAATGATGCTTGAATCCAACAAGAATGAATAAGAGAGTGCAATTAGAGGTTTTGGGTTCAAAACTCATGGGGAGCATGGGAAGAGAATTTTGGCCAAAGAGCTCTCAAGCCTTCTAGAAGCATCCACTCAAGTTAATGTGAGTTAAGATGAGTTCTTGCTAAAGTAATGGTAGAGAACATATATGTAAAAGTAGCTCTAGCTACTCTAGAGGTCACCATTAGCCCAATGATATATTTAATGGTAGGTTGGAAGGAGAGTCACATGTCATTCAGTCTCACTCACGTGGAGACTAGATTTGTTTACATTGATATCTTAGCACATGTTTCATAGAGACCATGGGCTTGTGTTCTTCTTTCCCAAGCTCATGGAAACCCTGGTGGAGATTACATGGATCTTGATGGAAAATTTCATGGAAGCCTTACGTTTTTCTCATCTATCTAATAAAAGGAGCTCCTTATCATCAATTCACTATTTTTTTACTACTTGTGTCATCTATACTTCTCTCTTTTGTCTTTATTTTTTGCACTCTATTTGCACTAGCAACCATCCATGTATATCATCCCTCAATAGAGCATCAATGTAAAAATTACGCTATGTATCTCAACCCATACTGAGTGTGACCCTCTTGAAGGGGCATGGTGTAAAAAGTGTTTTATGTATCTCAACCCATGTTGAGTGTGACCCTCCTTTTGAGAGGGTTTGGAGTAGGCACCTTGAGTCATGCCCAAAAGGACAACATGCATGGCCAGACACAATTGCACCCTTGTGAACTCACAAAAGAGATGGAGGTTTTCTTGCTTCCTTTCTCTATGAACTGAGAAGTTATGCACTCTATTTCTCTTTATATGTGTTTTTAGACAAAAGTTTCTATTGATAATGGGATTATACTCCCTCTACTAAAACCCACACATGAGATTTGAGCCTTCCTATCTCGTTGCAGCTTATGCAAACTTGAAGATGTCTTTTAGTCATTTTTTGTAGCCATATGCATATGAATCAAACATGTTTGTTCATGTTACCCTCCATGAGTACATATGGTCTCTAGGCTGAACCAAAATATCTAAATAACCCAAAGGACTTTTTTCCCCTTGTGTACCGTGAAAATGACTTACAAACATCATTCTTTGAATATCTCTGCATAAATGATATGATTATGACTGGTACTCATTGAGCTTATTTGGGAATAATGAGACACATAAGCTAAAGAAGAGATTTTCATAAAATAACAACAATGATGGAGAGATTCATTCATAGAAGAAAAAGACAAGAAGTCATATTGAGGACGACTCTACATGCATCTAATATAGAGGAACAAATGACATCAAAGGTATACTTCTGTGGAGGATCAAGAAAGGGGGATACAAGAAGGATTTCAAAATTAGGGGAGAAATCCAAGCCAATCAATCTTTCATGAAGGAAAGCTATGGGGAAAGTCTAAAAATGGAAAGAAAAGTACTTCATTTTCACTTTCCTTTGAGTTTTCCTTGCACATCATAGGGCTAATGCAACTAATAGAATACATAGATTCCATGCACATGAGAAGTATACGCATTTCTTTGTTTAGCTATTGAAGTAAAAATGCCAGACATAGTGGTATACATGTTTTTGCACATGCATACATTTTGGTTATATGTGATTGTAGATATTGCTTATATATCATAAAGAATGCATTATGTGCATGCATGAAAAGTAAAGAGGAATAAAAAGCTAAGAAATCATGATAATTCTTGGACTTAAGATGTAAGCAACATAACAGAAAAAGGTATCTAGAAGAGATGAAGAGATCATCAAAGATTTTCCAATCTTAAGAGAAAGTCCAAAATCATGCAAACTGCCATCTTTTCTCATCATTTTAAGGTACTATGTGTTATCCAAATTTATTAATTTTTATTTATATATGTTTTTTTCAATTTTTACTATAGGTATGTATGTCACCTTTGAAAAAACTATCTCCCAAAGCCATTTGGGAAGCATCCAAAGTCATATTTTTAATTGCTATATCTAGTTGGTGATTTCCTAGCATCCCTCCAACTTTGAACACATGTTGATCACTCTCTGATTTCAATGATTTTTAGTTTAATGGAAGGTCAGTCTTGTAAGCTTTTTATTGACATAAATATTACTAGAATCATAGGACATTGAGTTTCATATGCAATAAAATTGTGATTAGATGTCAAGTTTTGATAATGTTGGAGATGGAGTTGGTGGCTATATGAATACCATTTTGCAAGATAACACCTCAAAATGTGGAATGGAAGTAGACATATTTTAGCTTGTATAAAACTTTGCAATTCACTATCTGTGAGGTTTAGAAAATGCCTCGAGTTTTAGTTTATATATGAGTTTTATTACCCAAAATTATTGTAAATGTGCAAATTATAAGTGCGTCTTATTTTCTATATTATAAGTCCACCAATATAGGAACCAAATAGATGTATTTATGAAGAAGGGGGCAAGAAACATCCACCTCTAACACTTGATTGTATTTTCAAATGAGGAGGTGCATAATGACTCCTTTGAGGATTATATTTGCCCAAGAGAATGAGTATGTCAGAGGAGATGGACATGGGTGGGTGCACATGCACAATTCACCTGTAACTTCTTTATCATCCAGTTAGATGCTACATCATGGTGTATAATACTTGTGTTAAAAGCATGCCATATACCTTAAAAAAAATAATTCCAATCTAGCTAAAAGGTTTAGGAAAAGAGAATAAGCTTACACAAAACCATGAAGATAAATATTTTCCTAGTGCAGTCATAAGATAAGTATCTTTTAAGTCTTGGAGTTATGAGAAAAAGATTTCATTGAATTGTAAAGTAGTTTTCAAGGGTTTTGATTATACCATAAGTAAAACTTGGTAGTGATAAGCAATCATCCAAGCTATTCAGATCCCCCCAAGGATTAAGATATTTTAAGACTAAGAACACTACTCCAAAATAGATATGATTCAAAGGAATAAATATAAGTTATGTAGTTCCTAAATAAGCCCCAAACCAAATACAATGGTACTTAAGTCTTATGATTGGTTTAACCCAAAGGCGTTTTAATATTAAAGATAGTCCTTGGATTTGAAATTTGAAAAGAATTGGCAAATGTTTGGACTTGAATATTTGAGGGGAAGAACTATAAAAAGTAGCTAGGGTAAGCCAATGAGCTTTTGTACATTGAGAAAGAGATCTTAAGATGAAGATTAAGTCTTTATCATTTTCATATCAGCAATGGGAAATGGTCAGACTTGGATTAAAATTATCCATGTAGTTACAAATGGAACTACTATAAGCCTTGCCAAGGTAGTAAGGTTTGGAGAGATGAGAACATAGTTTTTCCTCTCAAGTAAAGAGTCTTAAGTAGAATTTTATTGGATATTGGAAGAGGTTTTCATGATGTGATACAAAGAGGTAAAAGGGTGTAGAGATACCCTAGAGGTTACAAGGGATCAACTAATTCCCAATGAGTTGAGAGCCTAAGTTAAGATTAGTATTCTAAGCTTAGACCAAAGGATCTTAAGTTTGAAGATCAAAGATGAGTCTTTTATGCTTTGCTGCATAGTATGAAACTAAACATTCAAACCTTGGACCAAGGTGCTTGGTTGAGCATAGGCTTAAAGTTATTGGAAATTGGAACAATCATAAGTTTCTAGTAAAAAGTTCTAAATTTAATGAAGATTTAGTTTAAGAAAAGATCACTACATGATGGTGTGGATGTGGACTTGATGGTTGGAATATTAACTTTTGTATCAACATCAAAGTGGGTATACCCGTATGGGACACTGTGCTTAAAGGTGATGAATGCTCAAGTTTAAGTTCAAGCTTTTTGAGTGTCCTAAGTTGGACAATTTTGAAATTTATTTAGGCTTTTGCTTGGTCTAGTTCAAGTTCAGGTTGCCTAACAGTGAGGGAATGCTTCTTTTCTAGTTTGTAGCGAGAGCCTAAAGTCAAAATTGGACATATTAGCCCTTTAATCGGATGAAAGGTTAGTGAATATTGGTCAGAAGTGGACCATGGTAAAAACATCTAAGTAAGATGATTTAGTCAACCACAATACGATTTCATTTTCCTAGACCAATTTCTAATGAATTTGAGAAGGCTTATCAAAATTTTAGTGTATTGGCTAGACTTATTATGCACTAGTAGTTCGCAAAAATGGAAGAACATATAAATTTGGTTAGTGGTATTTTAATCCACCTAGTTCACATGTTTGTGCTATCAATGAACACTTTAGACATAGTGAAACAATGCATTATGTATATATGTTTACTCCACCTTTATCTTTTTTTCTATATTTTACATCAGATTTAGCTTATGAAGTGCAAAGTTAGATGGTTTTTTGAATGGTTCAAGGGGGGAACCAAGCGTTCTTTGACTCAAACTCCCGACACTTGCATGGGCCATATCTTTTGCCGTGATAGCCGAGCTTGCATTGCCATGTGGTTGTGCCACCTCATTCTTTTGGGCATCATTGAAGGTTACCTAAGCTGCTCTTATGCTTTTAGCAGGATCACTTTGGTATTTTTTAGATTGCTTGGATGTTAATAGTAAAGAGGGACCTTCTTCAAATTTTTGACTTATTAGCTTTGTTTCACTCGTTAGCTCTCCTTTTAACTCTTTAGTTACTTTTGAATATTTAAGATAAGATATTCATTAAAAAAATATAAATAAGTAAAATTAAAAATGAAAAATATTAAAAAAAAGAAAAACGGTTTATAAAAAGCAAGTGTGTGTTCATGGTTTGCGGTTCTCTTCCTATCTCTCTCTCAAAACCCAAATTGATCCTTTTCTCCTTCAACATCTAATCAATTTCAAACCCCTCTAAAGCAACTTTTATTGGCCAATGGCTCAAGGAAAAGAATATGAACCCATATTTTATTTGTCTTCAAGAAGTCAAAATTGAAATGATGACCTCAAGTGTCAAGTATAGAGCATCTCCTCACAACATTGTTGGATCTCGACTTGCCACTGTCCGGGTTGTGGGGCCACTATGTTATGTTTCAACACCCATTTCTCCTTGGTCATTTTGGGGTTCTATGTTGATTCACATCACAAATGGATTGTTACCTTTTTTGGTAGACCACATATCCTTATGATCACTTTTGTGTTTGCCCCAAACCATGAACCTAATAGAATTAACAGATGGTAATGTCCTGATACTTGCCCTTGGACACTACCTTGTGAAAATCATTTCTCTCAAATAGATGCGAACAAAAATACCACCTTCTAAAAGGATTTGATTACAAAAGTCAAGGAGGTTACATATCAATTAGCTTCAAGTGGTGAACTGATTGAAGGTGGAGCCATTGTGAGACAAATTTTGAATTCAATAAGGCATGATAGGCAATGGAAATCATTCACAACTTCCTATGACCTCATCATGGATATGCAAAAGCTTGACTTCAACATATTTCTTGGAAAACTCTTCAATCAAGATGCCAAAAACAAAATAAGGACGATAACTGTACAACTAATCTTTATACAAGTAAGAAGGACAAGAAGACCAAAGGGAAGAAGAAGGAGGATGATGATGAAGAAGTTTCCCAAGAAAACTATGTAGGCAAAAAAAAATGGAAGGGAAAGAAGAAAGGAGCAAAGCAAGACAAGTCTAAAGGACAAGAATGTTAGCCTTGTGCAATTTATAACAAGTCCAATCACACTAATCAAATTTATTGGTTCAATTTAGAAAGAGAGAAAGGTGGAGATAGAGGTGGATTTATCAATATAGGAGGAAGAGTTGGATTTATCAATACAAGATGCAGAGCTGGAAAAAACTACTACAACAACAATAGAAATAATAGCATAAAAGACTACAAAAAATATTCAGAGGAACAATCACATGAAGATTCATTGCTTCTAATGAACATGAGCCATGAAGAAGGTAAAGAGGATGAGAATTGGTTTCTACATAGATTCTGGTTGCTCAAACCATGTTGCAGGCAATGTTGCTCTCCTATCAGACTTGGAGAAACCCAAGCACAAGCATGAAGTACAAATAGGGGATGATACCAAGCACAATGAGGAAAGGATTGGCAATATCAAAGCATCCAATGATAGAACAAACATTCTAAGGTTCTCTATATACCAATCTATCACCAAGAACTTGATAAGTGTAGGCCAAATGGTAGAAAAAGGCTTGCAGGTTAGGTCCACTCAACATGGAGCTTATGTGGAATATCCATGTAAAGGCTTAAAGAAGATATCTAGAGTTGAGAAGCATGGTAGGCTCTTCACATTTGAAGTGGGAGAAACCAAGAATGTAGCTCTATATAACTTTGGGTATCAAACCCTAAGTGAGCTAGAGATATGGCTTAAGAGGATTTCTCATGTGAATTAAAGAAAAATTTAAGGATATATTTAGGGATAAAAGTGTTCTAGGGCTACCAGACATCTCAAAGAAACATATGATCAAGGCGAATGTCAAAGCCACTAGATTTGCAGTGCATTAGCAACAACAAAAACTTAGGTCACATCTTCTTTTTATATCCTAAGAAGGAAGTGCCTTGGTAGTGCCTCATCAAGCTTCGTTTTTTTTCTCATCAAGTCAATTGGAAGCAAGATTTTCTTGATGAAGTTATGCACTCCTCTTTTGCTTTATGGAATGCTAGTATGGATGAAGCGTTTTGAAAAATATAGAAGGAAATATGTGTGGCCAACTTTGAGAAGCCTCTGAGAGAGTGGTTGATAGATAAATCCCTAGTTTTTTTGGGTACAAGAGTCATTGATTTAAAAAAATCCCCATTACCCCACCCTTCAAGCACCATATGGTCTTCACTCTTGAAAACAACAAGCTAAAAAAATAGTGGGCCCATGATAACACCAATAGTTTAGGTGGTAGATTAAAAAATTAAGGCTGTGAAATTATAGAAAGCTTAACATATCCTCAAGATAGAAAGTCCTATAGAAAATGAGTAAATATTTCTTTCCAAATGCATAGATTTTGAAATATGTACTATTGATTCTTGGTTTTATTTTTTGTGAAAGGGCAATAAGATGATCATATTCATCTTTTTATGGTGATGAGTTGATTACTACAAGGACCATAGAGATTTAATTCAGAGAAATGATGCTAGCCCAAGTAATGGCTTTTTCAATGATTGGTAAAAGGATATTCCAATCTTGCCTTGGAACTGAACTCTTGCATAGATGGGATGCGATCATATCTAAAAAAAAAATGCTTTGGAAATCCTTAAGATAGGGATGTTGTATTTACAAATCATCATCATGTCTATGAAAGGAAATGTAACTATTTCAATAGATGATGAATCACATGATGTGGATTCGAAGAAATATACATGGAATATAGTAGTTGTTGGATTTTCTAGAAAGTTCTTTGAGAACCCTAAAGCAATCCATTGGAATCAATGCATGCACATTCTAATGTAGATTGTAGGAAAATTGGAATTTGGTATTCCATGTTTTATTGGTAATAATCTTTAGGGATATTATAGCTTGGATCTAGGTTGCATTATTTGTTATTCGATAATTTTATTATTCATGAATAATACATATTTTTTCAATGAACCCTTATTGTTTGATTGAGTTATTCAATGCCACACCAACTTATTCAGACAAATCTAAATAGTTTTTGCACAAAATTCCGGAGATTTTTTGATTGGAAAGGCATTTGATTGAAAGGTTTTCGATGGAATTGATCAAAAATATTTTAGATTGAAATTAATTTGGATTGAAGATATTTTAGATTGAAAATATTTTGGATTTAAAATATTTTAGATTGAAGTATTTTATATTGAAAATACTTTAGATTGAAAATATTTTATATTCAATGTACGTTAAAGTTTATTTTAATCATGAAAAAGTATTTAACATTTAGCATGATAAGTTTGATCATTCATATCCGAAATTCTTGCCATTCTGTATTAAAAAAATAATAACATGAATCAATAGTCATATGATATCATAACAACATTATACATCATAAGATTTGAATTTAAACCCACATAATATCACTCTGCATCTTAACTTTTGAATTTAAATTCAAAAGATATTATCTACATCATAACACTCCAATAAAATCCATACAATATCATTGCACATATTAAGTTTAGAGACCCACATCATCACTACTATATCAATCCATATCATAATATTTGAAGTAAAATTCAATCCACATCATTCACATCAAAACATTTGAAATAAAATCCATATCATATCACTACATATCTTAACTTTTGAAATGCACATCATAATTTTCATACCATCGATATCATAATATTTTAATTAAAATTCAATATATATCATCCACATCATGACATTGAAATTAAAATCCACATCATATAACTACATATCTTAAGTTTTGAAATCATCATTGAACATTATAATCCACATCATTACCACACATATCAACATAACACTTCAACTTAAAGTAAGAACTATATATCATTACACAATATTTAAATTTGAAACCATAATAAAAAAAGATTTAAATTAACAAATATACCACTACAAGAAAAAGGGGGGCGTAGCGACGCCCCCGAATCGGGAAAAAAACGAAAACCGTCGCTTATGCGACGAAGTCGTCGCATAAGCGACGGTTTTCGTTTTTTTCCCGATTCGGGGGCGTCGCTACGCCCCCCTTTTTCTTGTAGGAATTTTGGATTTTTTTTTGCCTGACCCTCGTCGCATAAGCGACGCTACTTAAAAAGCGTCGTTAGTACCATCGCTGGTTAGCGACGCATTTAACGACGTTGGCAAACTGCAGAGCGTCGCATATGCGATGCTCTGGAATGTAAAAAAAAAAATTTCAATTCTCCCGGCACATTTGTGCCGGGACTTGGACGCGAGGAAGAACACAGAGACCGAGAGAGAGAGAGAGAGAGAGAGAGAGAGAGAGAGAGAGAGAGAGAGAGAGAGAGAGAGAGAGAGAGAGAGAGAGAGAGAGAGAGCGAGAGGGAGAGAGAGAAGCGAGACCATTGACAGGTATGCGCACACACACACACTTACACACACATACATATGTACACACACATATACACGCACAGACACACACACACATACACATAGACACACACACACATACACACAAATACACACACATAGACACACATACACAATGCATAATGCATACACATACACACATGCACACACATATACACATGCACACACATAACACATGCACACACATATACATGCACACACATACATATGTACACACACATATACACGCATAGACACACACACACATATACACGCATAGACACACACACACATACGCATACACACACACACATAATGCATACACATGCACACACATATACATGCACACACACATACACATGCATAATCCATACACATACACACATGCACACATAATGCATACACATGCACACACATATACACATGCACACACATATACATGCACACACACATACACATGCACACACACATACATATGTACACACACATATACACGCATAGACGCACACACATACGCATAGACACACACACACATACACACAAATACACACACATAGACACACATAGACACACATACACAATGCATAATGCATACACATACACACATGCACACATAATGCATACACATGCACACACATATACACATGCACACACATATACATGCACACACACATACATATGTACACACACATATACACGCATAGACACACACACACACATACGCATAGACACACACACACATAATGCATACACATGCGCACACACATACACATGCATAATGCATACACATACACACATGCACACATAATGCATACACATGCACACATAATGCATACACATGCACACACATATACACATGCACACACATATACATGCACACACCCATACACATGCACACACACATACATATGTACACACACATATACACGCATAGACACACACACACATACGCATAGATACACACACACACATACACACAAATACACACACATAGACACACATACACAATGCATAATGCATACACATACACACATGCACACATAATGCATACACATGCACACACATATACACATGCACACACATATACATGCACACACACATACATATGTACACACACATATACACGCATAGACACACACACACATACGCATAGACACACACACACATAATGCATACACATGCACACACACATACACATGCATAATGCATACACATACACACATGCACACATAATGCATACACATGCACACATAATGCATACACATGCACACACATATACACATGCACACACATATACATGCACACACACATACACATGCACACACACATACATATGGACACACACATATACACGCATAGACACACACACACACATACGCATAGACACACACACACACATACACACAAATACACACACACATAGACACACATACACAATGCATAATGCATACACATACACACATGCACACATAATGCATACACATGCACACACATATACACATGCACACACATATACACATGCACACACATATACATGCACACACATAATGATGCATTCACACACATACACATGCATACACACATAGACACACATATACACTTACACATCCAAACATACACACTCATAGACACACATTCATACACACACACATCCAAACTTACACACTCATAGACACACACACATACACATAGACACGCACACACATACACACACATAGATGCGCACACACATACACACACATAGATGCGCACACACATACACACACATATACACACACCGACACATACACACATAATGATGCATCCACACACATACACATGCATACACACATAGACACACATATACACACACACATATGCATACACACACACATAGAGAGACATACACACACATACACATACATGCATACACATACACACATAAACATTACACATACACACTCATAGGTACACACACATACACATAGACACACACACATATAGTATATACACACATATGCACACATAGACACATACACACACATGAACACATACATACTCATAGATATACACACATACACATAGACACACACACATACACACATATACACACATAATGATGCATATACACACATACACATGCATACACACATACAGACACATGTACACACACATTCACACACACATTCACACACATTCACACACATTCACACACATATACATACATACATACGCACACATACATATGCATACACACACATATGCATACATACATGCATACACATACACACATAGACACATACACACACATAGATACATACATACACATAAACACATACACACTCATAAACACATACACATACACATAGACACACACACATATACACACACATACACACATAGACACATGCATATACACACATATGCATACATACATGCATACACATACACACATAGACACATACACACACATAGATACATACACACACATACACATGCATACACACATACAAACACATATACACACACACATACACACATAGACACATACACACGTAATGATGCATACACACATACACATGCATACATAGACACACATAATAATGCATACACACACATACATATGCATACACACACATATGCATACATACATGCGTACACATACACACATAGACACATACACACACATAGATACATACATACACATAAACACATACACACTCATAAACACACACACATACACATAGACACACACACATATACACACACATACACACATAGACACATGCACACGTAATGATGCATACACACATACACATGCATACATAGACACACATAATGATGCATACACACACATACATATGCATACACACACATATGCATACATACATGCATACACATACACACATAGATACATACACACACCTAGATACATACATATACATAAACACATACACACTCATAGACACACACACATACACATAGACAACACACACATATACCTACACACATACACACATAATGATGCATACACACACATACACATGCATACACACACATATGCATACATACATGCATACACATACACACATAGACACATACACACACATAGATACATACACACACATACACATGCATACACACATACAAACACATATACACACACATACACACACACATACACACATAGACACATACACACGTAATGATGCATACACACATACACATGCATACATAGACACACATAATGTGCATACACACACATACATATGCATACACACACATATGCATACATACATGCATACACATACACACATAGACACATACACACACATAGATAGATACATATACATAAACACATACACACTCATAGACACACACACATACACATAGACAACACACACATATACATACACACATACACACATAGACACATACACACATAATGATGCATACACACACATACACATGCATACACACATATATGCATACATACATGCATACACATACACACATAGACACATACACACACATAGATACATACATACACATAAACACATACACACTCATAGACACACACACATACACATAGACACACACACACATATACACACACACAAACACACATAGACACTTACACACATAATGATGCATACACACACATACACATGCATACACACACATACACGTATATATATTGATTTCTAACCATTTTGTTTTATATGTTAGGTATTATGGATCCCAGTAGAGAGAGAAAGGCGAAACTCACTCTCATAAAAAGTCTTATGAGAGCAAGAGTTCCGTCAGATACTCTAGGGGGCCATAATGCGGGACTACGCAGAGATGTCCGATGAGGAGCTGGATTATACGATCCAGATGCTTACGCGATCAGACGAGGGCTCTTCTGTGGATCCACACGCAGGAAGAGAGCTATCTGCTCATAGGTATGTTTTTTTTCATAAACTTTTTTAATGATATTATAGCACATATTTTTATTTATTTCTATCTATCTATTTTTAGGACACCTATACCACCTCCAGCACGTGATAGCAGAGAAGAGACGTTGCCTATGAGGACATGCATAGGCACGTTAGGACTAGAGTGCGACATAGAGCCAGAGGGGACTATTGTATACATAGGAAATGGATTGGAGTTCAAGAGGAGAATGCGTGCACTTAGAAGAACATGATTTCATCTCTCTAGTAGGATTCATCCTTATTCAAGTTAATAAAAAAAACCTATTATCTGATATCCATTCAGAAGCTTCAAGTTACTATCTAATCTTCTCATATGTTTTCATTATTGCCATCATTTTGGTAAGACATCAATATCTTCTCATCTTCATTATCCTTATTGATTTCATTTATTTCTTCTATTGTTAAATCTATGTTCTCATGAATCACATCATCTATTGGTGGATTAATATCTATTTCTGGTAATTCCTCTTCCTCATCAGTAGAATCAGCATGTAGAGAATTATCCTCTTCATCAAAAATCTTAGTATCATTATCACGTATAATGAGTCTAATTTCTATTCCAGATGTTAATGTATCAGTATCTGATGCTGAATCATCAAGAGGACTTTCTTCAATCTCTCTAACAATAAACTGTTCAAACAATGACCTACCTCTAGGTTGCACATGAATGACTTGCCACCAAGGATGAGCATCTGGGTTTTTATAAAAAAATGCTTGTTCAATATGCCTAGGAAGAATATATGGTTCTTTAGTAGATCGCATTACCTTGGAAGAATCAATTGCCCAAAACCCAGATAATTCCTTTCTTATTGTAGAATTACTACCTTTATACTCCGCTCGACACCAGTCAACCTTCAAAATGACCTATCAAAATCTAATGCAACTCCTAACTTTAGATTCTGTGGATTTTGTGCAAATTCAGGCCATGTAGAATCAATATGCTGAAAAGCAACACTATCATGAGGAATTATGATTATTCCATCAGTACTTTTGTGATCATGTCCCCAAGTCAAAAGCTTTGATAATTCGGGGCTTTGAAACATATGTTTAATCCGTGGAGCCAATGGAATATGTCTCAATACCTTTTTTGGGATTTTACCTTCTTCACCCTTATATCGAGGAGATTGACATTTGGGACATGTCAAAGAGTCTGCATATTCACCTCTATATAAAATACAATCGTTAGGACATGCATGTATACATTGATAATCTATACCAAGATTGTTGATTATCTTCTTCTTCATTTCATCATGTGAGGTAGGAAGAATATTCTGACTTGGTAAAAACTTTTCAGATAATAACCTGTAAGTTTATCAAAAAAAGATATATTAAAAAAGGTAAATAAATATATATACATATATACATGCAGGTTTTTATTCTTACTTTAGATAAGGTAAGAACAAGAACTTGAATTGAATAGATACTTTTTGTCCGCGCATCTTTTAAAACTATTAATGCATCTTTCAAAATATTTACGCAAAACAATCGTATCCTGTCAATTCACACATATGTTCATATAATGGTGACCTGGATGAATCGCATGCACAGAGGTTACTCAAGATAGAGCAGGATTTCTCGGGTATGCAGTAAACCTCTTGCATGTCAATGATGAGCATCTGAACTTTAGGATACAAAGTGGACTACTCCATTATAATCAGATTGCTGTCTCTTGAGTAACCTCTGTGCATGCGACTCATCCAGGTCACCATTGCGAATATTTGGAAAGATGCATTAATAGTTTTAAAAGATGCGCGGACAAAAAGTTTCCATTCAATTCAAGTTCTTGTTCTTACCTTATCTAAAGTAAGAATAAAAACCTGCATGTATTTATATATATATATATTTATGTATATATATATATAAATAGATAGAAAATTGAAATTTATACCTTAATAGTGTCGAAACAGATACATTACTCCATCCAAAACGATTTTGAAGGTTGAGAATAAGTAAGCTCGCATTTAGTCGTGTCAAATGACTTCCTTCATATACATGCTTTAGACATTCTTCTCGAAGATATTTCTCATTTTTAGAAATATCCATCTTCATTTTGATACCAATCCTCAATAAAATCTGCCATGCCATCATCTTCATCATTGTCACACAAATCTTGTACTTTATCATCTTTTGAATATAGATCTTTCAACTTTTCATATTGCACAGGCTTAGTTTTGCGTAGCCTCCTCATGGAAGCTTTTGATAAATGAGGTCTTACTGGTAATTGTGAATGTTGTGGACGAATATCATCAACATCATACGTTGGAATCTACACATATAAATAAAACTCATTAGTATTCCATAAATGAATAAAAATTAAACTTCAAATATAAAATTAAGTATATAACTTATTAAATATGGATAGTAAATTTTTATTCTCTCTAGCTAAAAGGTGCTCTTGGAGGTCTACGCCATCCATAATTCACTAATAGTTTATCACCAGCATGTAATGTAGTAATAGCATTAACAACTATGTATCTTGATACATCTCTACTCATGTATGGTGATTCATGACTATTTTCACGCTCCTCAAATGTGCAATTAGTCCTTGAACTATTATGTAACCCTCGACTACTATTTATTAAACCTGCTATATTTCCATGTGTGTAAGGTCTTCCATCAATATATAATCTTTCATTTTCTGCATGTAAAATCCTTCTACTAGTAAGAGATGCTGCGTTCAAGCATATTCCATAAGTACTCATGCTTTGAACATAACGTGAAAGTCGATGCCAATCTCCCCATCCATATATAGGACCACAAAATGACATAAGAGTGACTTCAGAGTTCGGAGGCACATACAAATCCTCTACAATAAAGAGACCATGACCAGCATTAGTAATAGTGGATGGAGCAATCATATAGCGATTACCCCAAAAGTTGAAAACCTCTCCATCTAAAGGAAGTGGTCCTCTGTTCCATCCTCCATATCTTCTTCTATCATATGTTTGTACTAAAGAACGATCACGAGCTGGCAATGGATAATCTCCAGCCGTTTCATTCTCTAAACTAGGAGGTAGAGGATTTCTAGAAACCTCTGCTTGTAATTGATGAACAACAAGTCCATGACGTGTACGAGGTATATTAACATTATGAGAAAAATCATCATCATCATCATCATCGAGCAAGTATTCCTGTATATCAATAATAATTTGATTTTATACATGGTTTTAAAATAAAATAATGACATTAATATATATAGAAAATACATACCCAAGCATTATCACGTTGACTAGGTGATGGTGCATGCTCAAAAGTACCATACTCTGCCTCATGTTGAATACATTCCAATCGTGGTCTTCGATACGTGCCATAACAAGAGTTACACCAACATATAATATGCTGTTGATAGTAAAATTCATCATAATTCCTATCGGAGGACACATGTGAAGTCGTTGCATGGGTAGGAGGTGGTGGAGTACCCTCTGATTGATCAGAATCTGCACATCATAAGAAACATAAAAAAAATATAAGTTATGTATCCATCAAATATAGTTAAAATTAAATATTTCATATACTTACAGTATAAAGTCGTTGCACGATGAGGAGACGGTGGTGGAGTTCCATCTGATTGATCAAAATCTACAAATAATGGTATTTGATATTAATAATTTGATTATCTACATAAATAAAAAATTCACATATACATATTTACACATACACACATATTCACATATACACATTTATACATACACATATATTCACATATACATAACTACATATTATTGTGGGATAAATGCATGTATTTTGTATGAATGAGTGTATATGCATGCATGTGTGTGTACGTATATATGTGGATATGTATATGTGTGTTTATGTTATATGTATGTATATGTGTATATATATACATATATGCATGCGTATATGTTTGCATGTATATGTGTATGTGGGTATGTGTATGTGTATGTGTGTGTATATATGTGTATGTATTCTGACTTTTTTTTCTGTTTGAGATTAAATTAACAGGAGATATTGTATGGTCGAAAAAAATAAGAGGCGAGCTAACATACCACCTGAGTCGTGGCAGTTTTTTCGTAGACAGCTACGTCTTCAGGATTCATTTCCTCAGCAGAAGGTACACAAATTAATAGTTTATATTTATAATTTTTAGATATTTTAGTAATTTTTTACATTTAATTTATGTATTTTTTTTCTTGAATAAACAGGCTGCTGTAAAGAAAAGAGTGGAGTCGGGCCACACATCGCACTTAGGCCAAATGGGCCATAATGGTTTTGTAGCTACGTTTGTAAGTATATGTGTTATTGTGAGTATATTTTTTATTTTAGTTAAAATGCAAGCAAAACTAATGTTTTTTATTTGTTTCATTGCAGCGAAAGGATTATGGTCGATATCCTACGAAACACGAGATCGAGTATGCTACACATTTTGGATATCGGCGTTTGGGCGAGTATATACAAGATCATCCTGATGCCTTTGTGAGTATTTTTAAATTTTATATAATTATTTTGTTGTTATGAATGTTTTAATTATTTTATTGATTTATGTTTGTTATATGTAATACAGGAGTATTATGGGGAGACAAATATGGATGAGGTGGAGAGACAAACACAGGAGGGACGATCTCAATCGTCACAGGGTGATCATGACGATGAGGATGAGGAAGATCAGGATGATCATGATATTGCTGCTGATGATGATGATGATCATGATGATGATTAGGATTTTAGTTGATTATGACATTGGATTATATGTATTTACATTGACATATATATATATATATATATATATATATATATATATATATATATATATATATATATATATTTATCTATATATTTTTCATTTTAGTTATGTTTTGAATTGTGTGTATGGTATTAAGTAATGAAGAGTTTTGTTCTGTTGATTGTTATTATTGTTTATATTAAGCATGTGTTTTAATACTTTAATTATATAATTCATTCATATGTGTGTACCTAAGTGTATATGTATGTGTGTGTATATGTATGTATGTGCATGTGTATGTGTGTGTATATGTATGTATGTGCATGTGCATGTATAAGTGTATATGTGTGTATGAGTATGTGCATGTGCATGTGTATGTGTGTGTATATGTATATGCATGTATATGTATAACTCTATGTGTATGTGTGTGTATGTGCATGTATATGTGCTATGTATGTATGTGCATGTGTATGTGTGCGTATATGTATGTATATGCATGTGCATGTATAAGTGTATATGTATGTATCAATATGTGCATGTTCTTGTGTATGTGTGTGTATATGTATAACTCTATGTGTATGTGTATGTATGTGCATGTATATGTGTATATGTAGGTATATGCATGTGTGTGTGCATCTTCATCATGTATAAGTGTATGAGTGCATATCAATAAGTGTGAGTATGGTATGTAATGAAAATAACACAATTCAAATGATCTACAAATAATAGAAATTGTACTTACAATTGTTAGCCATAGTTTTTGCTTGGTTAGCTTCTTGAACAACCTGCAATAAAGAGAGAGAAAAGAGAGAGAGAGAGAGAGAGAGAGAGAGAGAGAGAGAGAGAGAGAGAGAGAGAGAGAGAGAGAGAGAGAGAGAGAGAGAGAGAGAGAGAGAGAGAGAGAGAGAGAGAGAGAGAGAGAGAGAGAGATCTAGAGAGAGAGAGATCTAGAGAGAGAGAGAGAGAATTCAAAGAGAGAAAGATGTAGAAAGAGAGAAACAAAGACAGAGGGAGACAATAACAGAGAGCTTAAGCAAAACAACAATTTTGCATATACTTGCTTCAGCTCGTAAGCGCAGCGCAATTGCGAACGTTGGAGAGCTCTTCGATTGGATGCGTGAAAATGCCGATTGCAGAGCCTCCAACGTTTTAATTTTTGTCCGTCAACAGATCGTCGTGTAAGCGATGCTATTCGTCGTCGTATAAGCGACATTTCTATAGCGTCGCTTATGCGACGGTGTGACCGTCGCTTATGCGACACAAAACAGTGTCGCTTAAGCGACGCCTTTAAGAAGCGTCGTTTAAGCGACGTTGTACGGGAGCGTCGCAATCCAAGTCGCAAATACCGTCGTTTTTTACATCGTATAATCGACGGTCCGCGCCCGACGCTAATTCCGACGCAAGTTGCAATTTTATAGCGACGAAATTCTGTCACCTTAACCGTCACTATACGCCCATATTCCTTGTAGTGTTCTCAATTACATCAACCTACTTCACAATAGTTGGAAGCCATCACTCTCACATAATTTTATACCATATTTAGAGAGATTTCTAAAAATTAAGTAAGTTATGTACAATTAGTCTTTGGGTTATATTCTGATTTGTAGTAGGTTCTTGTACATGAATTTATGAACCCCATTTTTATGGATCAAAGAATCATCTAAATCTACAAACTTGAGTAATTGCAAAATAAGCATCACCATTGAGTATGCTTGTGTGCTTTGGTGTATGTTGAGGGACATGTTTAAATACAACCTTGCATGATTGATTTAGAATATATGGACTACGTCTATAACTCTTGATTATGTTGTATTGCACCATTGGAAGGCACCAATCATGAATCACAAGCAATGCTACATCACACCATTGAAAAAATTGAAATTTATATGTTAAATGAGAGTGAAATTGAATCATTTATTCCTAGAACTTTAGTTAGTATTGCCTCAGTATCAAGTGGAATTTTTTGTAGGTAGGTATGTAAGAAAAATTTTGGATATTAGTAGTGTAATTTATTAACCCACTTTGAGGCGCATAGGATTTTGGATATTGTATCTAAGCTAAATCTTGGAAATACATTTTGTATTTTTTCTTAGATTGAACTTTGCTCCTAAAGTTGAAATGCGTCCCATCAATGGATTGCATCTATTGGCTTGTGCTTTGCTGATGTTATACTACACATGTAGTGGCCATCCATGCGAAGCCACTTGCATAAGGACAAATATGTCCATGAGCTCTTTATAGACAACTTGTACCCTAGCCCAAGTATCAAGTTAAGAGAACCTACCTCTACCTTGAATGCCACCATCTATAGTTGTCTAAATTTCCATAAACCCTTTATATTGATAGCCTCTATTGGAAACTTCACCCTTCTTATAATTGTTCTTGATGGAACTGTTCTAATCTTCTTTATATTTAATCTTTTCTCTTCTAGTGTAGTCACCTCCCTTGTGTAGATAATTTCCTAAAAATATACAAAAGTCTATTATGATCAATATCAATATGATTCTCTTTCATAGATTAAGATAGTGAGACAAATCTTAAAGTGATCATTGATAATTGATTGAGAAAGCCGAATGGGAACTGCTATATTGGCATTTAAGTGACATAGAAATAGTTCATATAATAATGAGTATGCTATGGAAAGATTTTATTTTATGAATATGAGTACATCTTAGATTTTTAAATAATCATTATGCGTGGTGAAATTCCTCTTTTAAACAATACGTATATTTATTAGTGACAATAGTGACAATGTGCTAGGTGGAACATCAGGCATAGGAGGCATTACCTCACACCTTTCCATTTCATCTTATGTGTGAATTGATAATCCCTTCTTGGTTCGCCTCCATTGTTGGAGATAGATATTGAAATTCATACATAATTGGTCATCCCTTCGCCTCCATTGTTGGAGACAGATATTGAAATTCTTTTCATGATGTACGCTAATGGTAAACTCTTTAGAAGATGTCTCAAGAGTAAACCACCAAAATAAGATACCCTAATGTTGTCAGATACTATCACAATGCTAAACTTGAGGTTTTGAAAAGAATAATCAAAACTCGTTTATGAGGTTATGCAAAGAATAATCTAAACACTTTCATAAATGCATTAATAAGAAATCGACTCTTGCAAAAAATGGGTCAACAATGAGACAATGTTAGCTCTCCTACTTGGGCACTTTGATTCTCAAGGTTACACCGTTACATGGCAATATATGAACATCAACAATGCAGCTGTGTTTCAACTACGTGACACCATGACAATACCTAGAATTCGGCATTGGCATTGGCTTCGTGGTAATTCAAGTGTATTGAAGACAATACTCCAAGCGATCGCCTTCTAAAGTGTACGTCAATGAAAAAGGCTCTCTGCTAAGGCAGACCTCTGACTTTGAAGCTCAGAGAACACGCCTCTCACAGGCTACAGCTCTCTTGTGACCGAGTGCCTTCATTATCAGCCTCCCGTTTGTGAGAGCGATGTCGACTGTACATGTCTTAAGAGCTTTGACGTGTCCTAGAGTTTTCGACCTTTTAACCCCTGACTCTGCCATCTTTTACATGTTGCAGAAAAGCGCAATCTGTAGAAATATAGTCCAGCACAGCATCACACAGAGATCGATGGAGAAGACGATGACGACGCCAAGCGGAGAGAGAAAACGACGCGAGGAGCGAGAGAGAATAGACACTCGCATTACTCGCGGTCGATGAGTTTGATTTATTTATATAACATTTTGTTTACATCGGTTCGTTGATTTAATTTACATTTTAATTTAATTATTTCCAGCACAATCATATTCGATATCTCTTCAAAATGTCCAGTGAAAATGGCCAGAGACAGCTTCAAGACGCTACACACTCTGTCGTGTAGTATCCTTCATGTAAACTGTAGTTTTTTTATAATTAATTTTATTTTTTAACATGAATTGAAAACACACTCACACATCGACCTCTTAAGGTAGACGGACACGTCTTTAACGGACACTCACACATCTTAAGGTAGACCAGTCCTTGAGGAACATATGAAGGTTATTTTGTTTAATCTCTTATTCATATCTAAGATTATCTTTGATCTTTTGAAGACCCTTTGATAGGTGGTTTTTATCTTTGTTCACTTCTCTCTCAAGGCAAATCAAGCTTATGTAGATCTTCTCTCTTCTCTATTTTTTGATTCTTTGGATTTCCCTTTGGGCTTTGCACAAAATATTGTGGTCTTTTTTATAGCACTATTCCAATTTCCTATAGAGGAGGAGCAATTTTGGAAAGCTTGGCACCATACATTCTTGATATATTTGTGGGTGGGCCAAAGGGGAAACACATAGGGCATGGCATGAAACCATAGAGTCTTAACACCTTCAACAACCGAAAGAAAGGAGAGAATGATCAAGAAGTGGCGAAAGACCACAATATGTGTGATTAAGGGTACACAAACACATAGAGAAGCTTAAGCATGAATGTGGCTCTTCCATTATTCACAGTGCATCATGAACTCACTCACAATCTACTTTACAAGTATTGGCCATTGCCTTTTATATCTTTAGGACTACCCTTAATCACACATATTGTGGTCTTTCGCCACTTCTTGATCATTCTCTCCTTTCTTTCGGTTGTTGAAGGTGTTAAGACTCTATGGTTTCATGCCATGCCCTATGTGTTTCCCCTTTGGCCCACCCACAAATATATCAAGAATGTATGGTGCCAAGCTTTCCAAAATTGCTCCTCCTCTATAGGAAATTGGAATAGTGCTATAAAAAAGACCACAATATTTTGTGCAAAGCCCAAAGGGAAATCCAAAGAATCAAAAAATAGAGAAGAGAGAAGATCTACATAAGCTTGATTTGCCTTGAGAGAGAAGTGAACAAAGATAAAAACCACCTATCAAAGGGTCTTCAAAAGATCAAAGATAATCTTAGATATGAATAAGAGATTAAACAAAATAACCTTCATATGTTCCTCAAGGACTGGTGGGTAGGGAAAGTAGACAAACCCTCCAAGGAAATATGTAGGCTTTCAAAAAAGAAGCAAATAAAAGAATCCCTCCCAAGAGTGACCAACCATTCAAGTGAGGAATGTGCCTCTCATAAAGAGAATGACAATTTGATTGTTGGTCATTTTTTGGATCTATTTTGGGTTTCCTCTCATCTCTCCAACAATAGAAGGGATTGCATGGCCTTAATTTTTAAGGTTAGATGTAAAGCCATCCCATCTAATACAAAATTTTGGATTGGAAGTTTGATTACTAGGAAGGAGCTATGATGCTATTGATGCCTGACCTAAAGACAAAAGCTTGGGTCTTGATGACCTTACCAACAAATGTTGAAGACCTTTTAATTCTCCAATGTCAAGAATAATTTGATCTTAGAACACCTCTATATCAACTATAGACAAGATTTTACACAGAAATTTCAAAGCTTTTCAATTATGAGATTAACCTCTATCTCCTTCTTCAATTTTGAACTCCAACTTTCTTCTATAAGTATGCTTCAAGATTCAATTTCATTACCTGCAAATGTCATGTTTTTAATGCTTCAAGTTATACAAGAACCTTTGTGTGATCCTTCTGCAACGTTACGGTTCAATAAACAATTGATTACATGTATCAAGGTTCTATATGATCACTAAAATTAAAAGCTTGTCTAAAACTAATGTTTAGAAATGATGACTTTGCGATAGGTGACTTCTAACACAAATTTCTATGATAATAAAAAATGTTTTATAAAATGCTTTTAGCCATAGCTTCCTTATCTATCAACTTAGATTTTTAATGTTTAAACGTAAAAAAAATTACACACCTCATTGAGAACTAAGGAAATCATTGATCAATGAGATGTGCCATATTTGAGTCTTCACTTCAAGGAATTAACATGTGAATGTTCCTATGAATCATACACACCTACATATGAAAGGAATTAGGACACAAAAATTCAACCACAACTTGGTTTACTATAAAATTAGATATGTGTACAAGGATTTCTAATCCATGTGATCATCGTGAGAGAAATGTGAATTAGACTAAGCTCTAAATTTACTAATTCCCCTTGATACATCTATCTTCACTATGACAATGAACCCTTTTTTTCTAATGTCTTGATTGAATTATATAGCCACAAATTTGTAACTAGATCATGCATAATACATTTTTATTCACTTACTTTACTGATTACCTAACTTATTTCTAACTATGGTACACTAATTAGGATCCTCTAAAGTGAATATATGTACATCCATATCTTAGTCTTTCTAATCATGACCATCTTCATTCTTCTTGATGTAGCAACAAAACTTCTTGATTGACTTCATTGTTATTCATAAGCATCGATTTGTGATGAGTATGCACCAACAACTCCCTCTCAATCACTAATTGTGGTTATGTCCTTCTTCTTTATTCCTGCCATCTCTTTGAATCTAGATAACTTAGGTCCATCTAGACTCTTGGTTGGCATATCTGCTACCTGTCCTTTTGTTGGAGTGTTCATGAATTCAATCTCTTTATCAAATACCTTTTCCCTTAGTAAATGATATTGAATCTCAATGTGTTTAGTCTTGGCATGAAAAACAGGTTTAGCTACCAAGTAAAGTGAACTCATGTTATCACCATGTATAATTGGAAGACCCTTCTCAACTCCACTCTGTATCCAAGTCTTCATCCATATGACTTCTTTTGATCATTCTATCATGCCTATATAATCAGCTTCTATGGGATAAAGCAATTATGTTGCTTCTTTGAACACCATGTTACTAGCTTATCTCCAATGTAGGATAAGTAGCCATGAGTAGATCTTCTATCATCTATACTACCTGCCCACTTTGCATCACTAAACACCTTAAGTCTAGTGTCTGAAGTGAAACTATAGTACAAACCTTCATTAGAAGTTCCTTTAATATATCTTAGCACTCTTTGTGCTGCAATCCAATGAGCTTTCTTTGCACAATTCATAAACTGTGATAAAACACTAATTGCGTATGAAAGATCTTTTCTTGTCAGTGTAGCATATATTAGACTACCTAGTAAACTTTGATACATCTTCACAAATTTGAATTCTTCACCTGCATACCTACTTAACTTATGATTTACCTCCAATGGGGTTGTTGAAGGTCTAGAATTTTCCATGTTAAGCTTCAATAGAAGATTATTAAAATACTTTTCTTGTGTAACATTCACTCCATGTGGAGTGTAAATAATCTTTATGCCTAGAGAATAAGATAAGTTTCCCAAGTCACATCTTGAATTCCTTTTAAATTTTCTTCTTGAGCTTTTTGATTCCTTGAGTATCTATTCCTATAAGTATAATGTCATTAATGTAGATACATATATATATGTACTCATCTTCACTTGCTTTCACTAGCAAGCTACTATCTACCTTTGAAGCTTCATATCCAAGTTCATTCAAGAGCTTCACAAGTCTATAGTTCCAAGCCCTTGGGGCCAGCTTCAAACTATAGAAGGCTCTTTTGAGCTTACACACACAATTTCTTCCATTTGGATCTTTGCAACCCTCTGCTTGCTCCATGTATACTTCATCTACAATGTATCCATTTAGAAAATCATTTTTTACATCTAATTGTGACAAGTTCCATCCTTTGCAAGCTTCGATAGCTATCAATGTTCTAATGATTGAAATTTTAGGCACTAGACTATAGGTTTTGTCATAATCCACACCATGTGTCTAAGCATATCCTTTGACCACTAGTCTAGCTTTGTATCTTAACACCTTTCCATCTGCAAATCTTTTTGTTTTATACACCCATCTACACCCAGTTACCTTTTAATTCCTTGGTCTAGGTATCAAGTCCCATGTTTGATTCTCAAGTAGAGCATCATGCTCTTCCTTCATTGCTATTTCCCAATTCTCTTTGCCTTTAGATTTTACATATGTTGATGGACCTTCATCTATTTTCAATATGTATGCATAATCTTTGGTTGTGATATAAGAAGTGTCATAGTTACACCTTCTAGGTTGCTTTGTTTCTCTTGATGACCTTCTTATCTTTGCACTTCTTAAAGTTTCTGCCTCATGATGCTCAGGATCAAATCTATGTATCTTCATCTCCAATCTACACTTCATTTCTATGTCTATCATCATCACTTTCACTCTTCATATACCTTAATCTTTGTTTTTCCTTTCCTTGTCTTCATGATTTCTTCAAAATCTGCATGAGTATTATTTGAACCTGTATACCATGTACCTTGTTCATCGAATGTCACATCTTTGGAAACAAGAAATTGTTTTGTGGATGGATTCCATAACCTATAATTATTTTTCTATCATTATACCCTATACAGACTACTTTTTTGCCTTGGGTTCTAGATTATGTCTCAAATGAGATGGAATATAAGCATATGCCAAACATCCAAATACTTTGAAATGATCAAGAGTAGGTTTCTTACCCCACCATGCTTCATAACAGGTCATGTCATCAAAAACTGCAAGGTAACCTATTCACAAGATAAGTTGCACTGTTGATAGCTTCTTCCCATAAGTAATTAGGACAATTCTTTTCCTTCATCATAGATCTAGCAAACTCCACAAGAGTTCTATTCCTCCTTTCTGAAACTCCAATTTGTTGAGGAGAATACCTACATGTTACTTCTCTTTTTATAACAACATTCTAGAAGTAATGATCAGATTCTTTTGAAAAATACTCTTCTCCTCCATCCGATCTCAACCTATTGAGATTTTGACCTATAATCCTTTCTACATGAGCATGATAGTCTTTAAATGTATTGAACACTTCAATTTTTCCTTCATCATGTATAGTGTGATCCATCTTGTTGCATCATCTATAAACAAGACATAGTATTTGGATCTATTGATGTTATAGTCCTTTGAAGCTCCCCACACATTTGTGTTTATTAATTCAAGCATGTTTATATGCATGGATCCTTGCTTTTTATATGATTGTTTATGATGTTTACCTAATTGACAAGCCTCAAACTTGTATGTCATGTGTTGACCTTGAATATTGGGTAAGCCTAACAATGATTTATTCTTTGCCATTTCCTTTATTCCTCTTTCATTAAAATGATCCAACCTTTTGTGCCACAGGTCCAACTCAATCATCTTTGGACTTCCATATGTGAACAAGGCATGTCCTACATTACCTTGTACCTTGAGAGGTAAAATAATTCCTTCTTTTTGACCTACAATAATACTCTTATACCCTCGATTTGGATATTCCACATAAACTACATCATTAATGAATCTGACTTCATATCCTTTCTCAAAAAATTGTCCTACACTGATTAAATTCTTTGGAATTGTAGGAATGTTATATGGAGTACCCTTGGGAGAGAGGTGGGAATCACCTCTTAGTCCTATTTAGATAAGATCACACATGAGTGCCATGTGGCACCCATGTGTGAAGCCATGTGAGGGGAGCTCCTTTGTTTATGTCTTGAGAGAGAGAGAGAGAGAGAGAGAGAGAGAGAGAGAGAGAGAGAGAGAGAGAGAGAGAAGTTAAGGGAGTAGTACGAGGATGGGGGGTAAGTAACCAGTGAGCTCTCCATGCACATATTCAAAGAACATAGTCGACAAATCATCTTCCTTGTAGGATGAGTTGAGCAAATCCAAAAGGAGGAATCATTGACGGTTCCAAGATTTGGTATCTGAGTAAGATCCACTTGTGAAAGACATTGTGTTGAAATTTATGGTACTTGTGCAAGCTCCAATTGTGAGGCTTGACACATACTCACCTTTGATTATTTACATCTTCATCATTTATGTATTTCATGTAAGTTGAAAAGAAACTAGGCCCTAAAAATATAGAGAATACACTCATAACCTTGAAGTAGAGTGTTGAAGTAAAAAGATAAATGTATTTATGGCTTAGATAAAAACCAAAATATGATTAGAGAGATGGAATACTAAAAAGAAAGTCATGAAAGTATCCATATGGAGTGATTTGGAGCACCAAAAGTCACTCAAGGCAATGGAAGGAGAAAGGACATGAAGGGAAAGGTCAAGAGGTGAGAGAAGATGCAAGGCTAGGTGAAGCGACCCATGCCCATTTCTCTATATATAGACGTCATTTGAATGTGAAACTTTGTGGAGATGACAAGGAGATGGTGTAGAATCATATGTTGGTCACTCTTTCACCAATGGATATTAGAAGGTCCCTCAAGCTCTTGCTGCAAGGCACATAGGTATTCCAGCCGCATACCAGTTTGTACACAACCACCTTGTGAAAGTGATATCTCTCTATGTACTTATCCATTTAATGCATATGATATCTTTTTGAAAAGGTTATCTTGTTTGTATCTCAAATATATCTATTAGATGATTCTTGAGTACTGACTGGGAACAGTTCTTGTGAACCTCAACTTTTTGCTTAACTTGACTTGATAGAAAGTCTATATTTATACAATTGGTTGCCTACCCATATGAACTCCAAATGGAGTGTTATTTAGCTTGTTAGAATTCTACAAGATTCTATTGCGTGGTGAACAAAGTTCAGAGCCATTGGACCTCCAACTCATGAATAAATTAGGTTTTATTAAGCACGTGTCTTACAAGACATATTCTAGAAGAGGTTCTTTAACTTTAGTTACATATATTGGAGCCAAATATCTTCACATTTTGGTATCAAGACTTTGGTTGCAAAGCGTTGGGATTGTAGCCCATGACTGCACAAAGGAAGCTTAAAGAAGATGCAAAAAGGAAAGCTTGGAGCTATGAGCTAATGGAGTATGCAACACTCATGCGATATGGAGATGAAGCTTTTTTATGTAAGACATTTTTTGCTTTACGTTATTTGAAGTGATACACTCTCTTGTCCTACTCTCTACTACATATTGTTCATTATTGAATCGCGCTATGAGTGATACTAATCACTTGGTTGAAACCTTATGAGCATCCTATAGAAGAAGTGGAAGAATCAAGTAACAAATCTTGGATGTGCAACTACATGTTGTATGTGAGCATTTTATGAATGCTTTAGACATTGCACTCAATTGAATGAAGGGCAAGATTCTGTTATGTACATGGCTGAGTATTGAAGCTTATATGTAAGCTTGAGGATAGCATTATATTCTTGTTACTTGGTGCAAGAAATGCATGCAATGAATAGGCTAATGTATGCATGCTTGTGAGGTTTTTGCTCATGATGAATGGTAATTTTGGACAACCATGTGTAGGCTGAATATAAACATGGATGTTTCTATTTGGGCATCTTGTGTGGGCTACCGGGTTCATGTTTCTAATTTCGTGGCGCGGTTACTGGCAAGAACTTATTGAAACGTTAGCTAAACGGTTTCGGCTAAAGAAAAGCTAAAGAAAACGCTGTAGCGAAGACTAAAGAAAATAAAGGCGCTATGCGTTTTCTATCGCCCAAACCCGTTAAGGTGCTAAAGAAAACCTTCATGAAAGAATGTATGCATGTGTGGTTAAGAAGAATATATATCTATTATCCATGATGAGTGGATGAGTAGTAGGCTATTTTATAAAGCCTATACATGCTCAATGTTTTCAAGTTTGTGTAGCCATATGAATTGGCACAAAGAGGGCTGAATATATGCACAAATGATTGGTTATTTGCATGCATGATTATATGTGATTGTTAGTGTGATATTGAAGCACTAAAGGTTGGTGCAATATCAAAGATTGGTCATGTGTAGCCATATATGAACTGAAATAACAAATGTTTTAGATGCAATGAAGACTGGTAACATGCAAGGATGCTGTGTATGAAATTTGTGGATGTATATTGTTGTGATAAAATCCATTGAGGTAACTTTGCAAAAGAAAATATGTATGCTCATGTTATGATAACTAAAAGTGTTTGATTCTTGAGTTTAGATACATCAAGTTAATGCAATGCTCCTATTTGCACAAGCCAAAGAAAAGATTGGCAAAGCTTGGATGAAACAAGGAGACAAAGCTTGGAGCCAAAATGAAGGAAAGAACCCAAGCTAAAAGGTTATCAAACACTTAAAGTTTGAAGACATCCAAGAAGGGTGAAGCCTAGGATTGAGCTTCCCAACAAAGAAGGAGTAGAAGACTCCAAAGAAGGGCTACTATAAAATGTTGGACTCAACAACGAATTGAAGACATCCCCCAAGGTTGCAAGGAGCAACAAGGAAGCAAGAAGAAGGAAGAGTCACCCATGGGAAGTGTGAAAAATGGGTGAGGTTGAAGAAGGTAAAGAAGTCAATTGACAAAGGCAAGGGCTGTTGTAGAGGGTTGAAACAAAATCCACATTATGTGGTGGTAATTTCCAAGCATAGAGCATGTGAAGGTCTAGTGAAAAGTTGAGGCAAGTAAGGCAACCAAAGAGAGTGGCCAGCCCATGTGAAGAGGCAAGTAAGACCGTCCCAAGAAGAATGGCAAGCCTATGTGAAGGTAAGTAAGAACATCCCAATAGGAATGATAGGCCTATGCGAAGGCAAGTAAGACCATCCCAAGAGGAGTGGCAAGCCTTGTTAGGTGCAATAAGCACCGAAGACCAAGTGAAGGTCTTGTGAAAGTTTGAGGCAAGTAAGACCACCAAAGAGAGTGGCAAGCCTATGGCAAGTAAGACCATTCCAAGAGGAGTGACAAGCCTATGTAAAGGCAAGTAAGACCATCCCAAGAGGAATGGAAAGCCTTGTTAGGTGCAAGAGACACCATTATTCACATTGAGAAGTTCTTGTGTCATTTTGTACGTGATGAAGAAAGCTTGGAAGATGTCGAAGCTATGAATGTTTCACATGAAGAGGAACTCATGAAAGAGTTCATGTATGATAAGCCTATTGTTAATTTTTGAGGTATAAAATCAGCTATGAAGAGTGAAGAAAATATTATGAAGCAAGGTGGAGTTAACTTGCAAGGATTGGAAGATCCAAGAAGAATCCAAGGAAGAGAACGTGGAGCCAAAACAAATTTCAGATTTGGAAGAGAAGAAGTCATACTCAAAAGAAGAGTAAGAGTATCCATAAAAGGTAATTTCAAAGCACTAAGAGGAGCCAAATCTATGGAAGGAGTGCTTAGAAACCAAGGAGTAGCGATGATGCACAAACAAAGTCATGAAGAAAAGCTCGAAGAAAGCATGACAAGCATGATATCATCAAAAGGAGAACAAAGAGCACCTATAGACAAAGTTGAAGATGATCCAAAGACAAAGGAGGATCAAAGCAAAGCATGCAAGCCTAGAAGACATGAAACCATGAAGGCATACAAAGAGAGAAAGTTTGAAAAAGAGGATAACAAAGGGCAAGAGAGTGAAGCAATGAAGATAAGTACAACCAAGGTGATCTCATTTCATTCTATAAAAGTTTGTATGAAGCATGTTCTATGATAGGGATTGAAGAAGAGCTCTTGCAAAGAGCCAAAGATGCAAAACTAAAGCTAGAAGGAAGCTAAAGAAGCTTCAAAGCAAAGAATTGAGATCGTCCATCTATCAACCAAAGGGCGATTGAAGCAAAGACAAAGAGGACAAGAATTGGAGAGTAGCATGGACTCCCGGGTGTTGAAATTTATGGTACTTGTGCAGGCTCCAATTGTGAGGCTTGACACATAATAACCTCTCATTAATTACCTCTTCATCATTTATGTATTTCATGTAAGCTCAAAAAGAAGCTATGCCCTAAAAATATAGAGAGTACACTTATAACCTTAAAGTAGAGTGTTAAATTAAAAAGGCAAAGGTATTTATGGCTAAGATAAAAGCCAAAATATAATTAGAAAGATGGAATACTAAAAACAATTTGTGAAATTATCCATATGAAGTGATTTGGAGCACCAAACATCATCCAAGGCAATGGAAGGACAAAGGACATGAAGTGAAAGGTCAAGAGGTGAGAGAAGATGCAAGGGTGGGTGAAGAGAACCATGCCCATTTCTCTACATATAGAAGTCATTTGAACGTGAAACGTTGTGGAGATGACAAGGAGATGGTGTAGAAGCATATGTTGGTCATTCTGTTACCAATGGATATCAGAAGATTCATCATGTGAGCTCTCTTCCTTATCCCCTTTCTCGTGACATGGTATTAGAGTTAGCATGATTATAGGGAGCTCATGGAGAAGGCCGACAATGAAGAGTACATGAGAAGATATGGAGAAACACATATGCACACACACACACACATTGACCCATACACACATAATGCATATGCATATCCATACAGACATACTTAAATGCATACACACACATACACACACATATACATACATATGCATACATAATGCACATGCATATGCATACATACATGCATGCACATACACACATAGGCACATACACACACATAGACACATACACACACATAAACACATACACAGTCATAGATGCCTACACACTTACACACACACACACATCCGGACACATTTACACACACATACACATGCACACAGACACATATATATAGATACACATGTATATACACACATAGACACACACACACACACATACACACATAGACACATACACACACATACACATACACACACATACACACACATACACACACACATAGACACACACACAAACATCCACACACACACATCCACACACATTTACACACACACATACACATGCATACAAACACATATATATAGATACACACACATACATGCGTATGCATATATAATGCACATGCATATGCATACATAATGCACATGCATATGCATACATACATGCTTACATGCATACACACACATACACATGCATACACACATACACATACACACAAAGACACACACACACATACACGCACATACACACATACACACACACACATAGAGAAACATACACACACATACACATACATGCATACATAATGCATATATATATGCATACATACACACTTACATGCATACACACACACATATGCATACATAATGCACATGCATATGCATAGATACATGCATACACATACACACATAGACACATACACACATAGACACATACACACACATATGCATACATAATGCACATGCATGTGCATAGATACATGCATACACATACACACACATAGAAACATACATACACATACACATACACATGCATGCATACATATGCATACATAATGCATATGCATACATACATACTTACATGCATACACACACATACACACACATGCTTACATTTGCATACATAATGCACATGCATATGCATACATACATGCTTACATGCATACACACTCACATATACACCTACATACACATATACACACATAAATATGTACACGTATATATATTGATTTCTAACCCATTTTGTTTTATATGTATAGGTATTATGGATCCTAGTAGAGAGAGGAAGGTGAAACTCACTCTCATAAAAAGTCTTATGAGAGAAAGAGTTCGCCTGATACTCTAGGGATCATCATGCATGAGTACTCAGAGATCCCTGATGATGAGCTGGATTATACGATCCAGATGCTTATCGAGTGATCAGAGGAGGGCTCTTCTGCGGTTCCACATGCAGGAAGACAACTATCTGCTCATAGGTATGTTTTTTTTCATAAACTTTTTTAATGATATTATACCACATATTTTTATTTATTTTATCTATCTATTTTTAGGACACCTATACCACCTCCAGATCATGATAGCAGAGCAGAGGTGCCTATGAGGACATGCATAGGCACCTTAGGGCTAGAGTGCAATATAGAGCTAGAGGGGAACATTGTGTACATAGGGAATGGATTGGAGTTCAAGAGAAGAATGTGGGCATTATGTGACTCTTACCTGCACCTTGTCCACTTACAGTGGAAGTAAGTATAAATTTTACATATAAATTGAAATAAATATCTTATGTTTTATTTACATGATTTTTTTTATTTTTGTAGTGAGCATGATGAAAGGGATAAAAAATACATACTTAGTTCACTTGAGACACAGTTTGGGACAGGATGGTCACATAAGTGGTGTCTAAAAGAGCATGTCGTTGATTCTTTCCTCAGTAAGAATCACGAACATCATATGCATCTCCGCTCTAAGTGCCAACCATAGATCTTTTGTGAATCTCCTCACTCAAGAGTGCTCCACATATGTCAGCATAGAATAGTTTACCACTTGGTGGACTATTGCTAATAGTTATGCAAAATGTACCCCATGATGATGCAAGGTGCATAAGAATAAGACTTCTTTCATTTCATTATCCATCTCCATTTTTTGATCCTGTAACTGGGAGAATATAGCATCAAACTCATTTAGATGAGTTGCAACACTATATGTGTCCTTCATGCAAAGATCATATAGCTTTCTCATCAAATACGCTTTATTTGATGCCGTTTCTTTTTCATGTGTGTTGCATAACTTCTTCCAAAGCTCCTCTGCACTTTCATAGTCTAATACTATAAAATAAATATTATCTACTAGGTGCAATCAAATGTTAGACCTAGCCATTTCATCCAGCTCATCCCAATTATCATCATCCATATCAATAGAATTCTTTGAGATTCTGTTTACTGGCTTCAACTATCTCCTCTAAATCAGCACATCTTTAATCTGATTCTTCCATATAGCAAAGTTTGTGCCATCAAATTTTTGGATCTCGAAATGGTCTTTGCCCTACAAGTTATAAATCCTCCTCAGGACACTCGCACTAGACCGTGATCCACTAGATGTGCCTAAGACCTCTGATGCCATGATGATAGAGAATTGAATAGAATGATAATGGAGCTAGAAGAGTTCAAACACCACTAAGGCTCAAAAAACGATGAACAAGTGTCAGATTTTTAGAAAAAAATCAACAAAATCTTCCCAGAAAAATGAATTAATGAACAATAATTACCAACCAAAAGGATTATGTGAGAATAAATGTGCTCACCCCAATAAGTGTATCAAGGAGTAAATCGACCACTATATAGATGACAACCAAAAATTTAGAAACAAAATTACAGAGTATCCTCTGCAAAATGAGCATATGACCACTGTCAAAATCTCATAAAACTACAAGTACTAACATGTTAACCTACATAGTGAATCATTGACTCCACTGCACATAATCAGTTACCCAAAAGAAGCCAACCAGACTTATCAAGCACCTATGAACAACTATCATATATCTCCTATGGCAAGGCTTGGTAAGTCTTCCACCTACATCAATGAAGAGACCCCAACATCTAGGTGTCTCCCAATTAAGAAAATCTCACGGTGACCCTTTTTATCAAATGCCAAAGACTTTATGCAAAAGCATAATTGCTATATCAATGAATACATGGATGTACATAAACAATATCTAGAGATGTGTACATAGTGTGTGTATGTGCTCAATATATGCACTAAAATGGAATTGAAATGTTGAATTCATAGCCGAAACACTAGCCAACAACACCTACAAGTATATGTCAACTTTGTTCTTTAGGCTCGAAAAACCTGAATAAATTTGCAATGGATGCTCATATCACAACTGAAAACATTTCAAGAAACCTATAGATTTAATAGCATGGCTGAAAACACACCCCCAAAGATGAATATTTTTTGCCAGAGAGCTATGGAAGAGCACTCTCTGTGATGTTCTTGAACCTAAGTAATGAGAATTATGTGCAAAAGTACTCCAAAGACCCCAAAAATGCTTCAAAACATGCTTTGAAAGCAAAGAATGAAGCTTTGAGGGCTCAAAATATGTTCAAGGGAATGTTAACCTTAGTCTTTCCCCTTCTTCAAACACCACAAGAGTGTGTAGCTTAGTGGCAAGAGATTTCCAGTTAAGCGAGCTCCGAGGGGAACAGTAGTGGGAGGGGTGACCTCGTGGGAAGTACTAGGAACCTCAATCTTCCTTGATTGTTGAGGTCCTCCCTTGCATGCTGATGGTGACTTCAATGACTTGGATGATATGGTATGCCAAGGTCTATGCCTTGGTCATCACCTTGGTCAAAAGCCTTGGGTGGGTAGGTGAGTGCTTGCTTTGCTTGCACAAAAGGAACAAAGTTTTGTGTCAAAATGCTCTGATACAAGTGAATTATTTCTTTAGTAATGCACGATGGTAGACTCTCCTTCTTGAGAGATCCACAACGATACCCTTGCTCATGCATATGCATAGATACATGCGTACACATACACACACATAGACACATACACACACATAGACACATACATACACATATACACACACACATACACACACATATACACACAGATTTACACACATACACATGCATACACACATACACACACACACACATACACACACACATTGACACATACACACATAATGATGCATACACACACATACACATGCATACACACATACACACATACACACACATATATGCATATACACACACATAGAGAGACATAACACACATACACATACATGCATGCATATGCATACATAATGCATATGCATATGTTATGCATACATGCATACACACACGTATGCATACATAATGCACATGCATATGCATAGATACATGCATACACATACACACACATAGACACATACACACACATAGACACACACACATACACACACACATATACACACAGATTTACACACATACACATGCATACACACACATACACACACACATGTGCAATTCACAAATGACCTCAGATTGCTACAAAAATTGGTATGAAGGTAGAAGGCTGCAAGGTGGGGCCCATAAAAAATCAACTGTGTTTGCAAAATTGTAACTTCCGCTCTGTTTGAAAACACTCAAGTATTCTAGATTGAGAATTTCAAGCAATTCGGTGTATTGTTGATACATGAAAACTATGTTTTTCTGAGATCAAACAATCATGCCATAGTGTGATAGTATTCAAGTAGAGGTACTGCTTCTAGTGTTTGTGGTGTTTCGAATTGTTACAAAAATGGTAAGTGATGATGGAATGAGTCAGCTTATGAGAAATAAGATAGACAAGAAAAAATTTCATGCTTGGAGATTCAGAATGATAAATTTCTTGATGGGAAAAGGCTACTAGAAGTGCATCAAAGGAGAGAACAAAAATGTTCCACAGTTACTAGAGAGGAATCGAACTACAGACTAGTTAAGAGCATATGAGTAATGAAATCAAGGAGCATGAAAGGTAATGTACTGGCTATCCTTTTGCATACAAACTAGCATGATTGGGCATGTGTGGGATGCCAAGACTTGGAAAGAGGTTTGAATCAGTTTTGTCACATTGTATGAGACCAATATAAAGGCATAGAAATTGCAACTCAAGAATGAGCTGCATACATTGGAGAAAAAGGGCATGTTGATAAGTGACTACACCCTAAAAATAAAAAGCATATGTGAGTCACTTCCATATATTGGCATGAATGTAGATAATGATGATAAGGTGGAAGTGTGCTTTCGTGGTTTAGGAGCTTCATAAAAGAAATTCAGAACATCTATTCAAACTAGGGAAAATATTCTGAATTTTGCTGATTTGGTGTCCATGTTGATTATTGAAGAAAAGAATCTTGGTGAGAACTTGAACTCTCAAGAAAAACCTATTTCTAAGCAGGTATTCTACTATGGCAGAGGAAGAGGTAGAGATAGAGGCTTTGGAAGTGGAAGAGGACAAAATAACCAAGACGAAGGTCAACAACTAAATCATGCACGAGGTAGAGGATAATTTTGAGGTGGGGGGAGCCAAAGAGCTCATAGAAATTTCCACAAAAATGATTCAGGTAATGATAGTGAAGGATGCTAATGTTTTAAAATTGAATGGTAATGTCTGGTATGTTGATTCAAGTGCTTCAAATCACATGACCAATCATGTGGAATGGTTTAGTAGTAGTTTGTAGACATTTCCAGTGCTTGGATATATTGAAATAGGTGATGACACATCACACCTATCGAGCATACAAGAAACATAGCACTGTCTATGGAGGACGCAAAGGTAAAACATCTTGTTGATGTGTGGCATCTTCCAATATAACAAAGAATCTGGCGTTTTTTGACAAATGGTTGACAAAAGATTACAAGTCACGTTCAACACTAATGGGCGATATGTAGAAGAGTGCAAATAGGATGGAAAATTAATTGCGGAAGGAAACAAAGTGGCTAGGATCCTCACCTTAAATGTGAAAATTCTAGAAATGAATACAACCATGTTTGAAAAAGATGTAGGATTTATTGTTGATATATAAATCTGACACAAACGAATTAGACATGTAAACTTGTAGAGGCTAGAATTGATGCAGTCAAAGGAGATTGTCAATGGACTACCAAATTTCAAGGTTGTAGAGATGCAAATGGTATGTGTGGCATTTCAATTTGGTAAACAATCAAGATCATCATTTTTGCATGACAAGCACGTTAGTGATAATGTCTAGAAATAACATATATAGATATTTGAGGTCCTGCAAAGACCACATCTATGGGCGGTTTTAGGGAAAAGCACGCATGAAAGTATATTTAGACATAAGATCTAATGGAGGAGGTGAATAGATGTCAAATCAGTTCAACAACTTTCTTAAAAGTCATGGAATTCAACATCAATTTTCATGTAGGTACACACCACAACAGAATGGCATTGCTAAATGAAGAAATAGACATATTGCAGAAATAACAAGAGCCTTGATGGTTGAGAAGAATATGCCTCATTGTTATTGGGTAGAAGGTGTGCATATTGTTGTATACATCATGAACAAAACTCTAGCTACTGTTATACATCAAGTTACACGTGAAAAGAAGTTCACAGGTAAAAATCGAAACTTATCACATATGAAAGTTTTTGGCTATATTGCATATGTACATATTCCATATGAGTTGAGGATGAAGCTTGATCCAAAAGTAGAAAAATGTATGTTCATTGGGTACTCCCTTGAGAAAAATGGATATAAATGTTATAACCCACTCACACAACAAGTGAAGGTAAGCAGATATGCACCTAAGTCCTGAAGCCTTAGAGACTTGTGTCGATGAGACTAGACCTCAATCACCCCACAAGTGCATATAGTGGTGGATCGATACACGTTTATTTATCAATCTGAGGAACCATATGAAGCAAGTGTATGAAGACGTGTGCACACATGATGGAAAATGAAGTGGCCAAGCTATAATCCATGTGAAAAGACTTAACTAACTCTTTAACTCACTAATCCTCTGAAAATGCATGCTGCGATACCATTTACAGCAATAATCACAAATTCAAAATTTTCTCCTAGCTCTCAACTTTGAATATGGGAAATACTGGGTTCATTTCGAAGCTCTCGAGGAGACACATCTATTGGAGGTATTTTCACTTGAATATGAAAAATGATCTTCAAGTTATGAACAAAATAAAGAATGGTGGGAAGCACCAACACTTGCTCCACAACTCGACATGGCTCACACACACACACTATAGTCATTCGAAATCGATGGAAAGGGATAGATAACAGCCTTACACACACATTCCAAGCATTATACACACACAAAAGATTATGAAGAAGGAGGAAATCAGCAGGAAAGAAGAAAATTCAAAAATTTTTCTTCAATTCTTCACACTGGCAAAAGTCTCTTACAAGAGTCACAAAGTGACTTATATACATGTGCCCTAAAAATGGTCCTTTCATGCAAGAGACCAACACTTTATTGACTAACTCTAATTTTCTACTATTTTACAAGAGTTAAGTTACAATGAGATGGGCTTATGCATCTAAAGAACTCCTCTAGTGCATTTACATAGCTTCAAGGGAGTTTCATAGGATTTTGAAGAAGAAAGTTTACGCCCATTAATTTGAAAATTTTGGGGCTCCTTTTTTGTGGCTCTTTTCTTTGCAACACTCTCCCCCTCTTTGTCTTTGTCGTCCTTTGACAGGGTTTGCTTTCTATTTGCTTTCTATCTGAACTAAGTCCTTTGCTTTTGTAATCCCCTTGATATTCCATACATTCATAAATATGGGTTGCTGTGTTAAGTCAGGCTGCCACGCACGCAACTAGTGGCTAAGAATGTGATATTCTTGGTCAGTCCCTTCAACTTTTCAGCCTCGACCTCTTTCTAGATTTTGGTCTTCGGATATTGCTTTGTTCTCACACATCTGACCGTATTGTATTTTCGGAGCCTGTTTACTTCTTTCCACCGCACGCACCTAGTAGAGCGAGAAGTGTTTAGAATTCTCAGACAATTGGTCATCTTATCCGATGAAGAATCCTTTGTGTACTCTCTCCCTTTGAAAGGTTGTGGTTGTGATTCTTCTGTTTCCAGTCTTCAGGCCTTAGTCCTTTAGCGTTGTAGCCTGATGCGTGCCCTTGCGGGGCTTTGGGCAGCGGGTGGTTCTTTCTTAGTGAACTGCCTTGTTCTTTGATCTTCTTCTTTTTCTCTTCTTGCTTGACTCTCCCTCCACACGTCCCTCCTCCTGAACTCTATCATCCCCGACATGCTTTTTGTGATGACGTTTATACGTTTGAATGACTTTTTTCTCTCTATGATTAAGCAAATTTTCTTGACATATCATCAATTCCTTCCATTGGTTTGAATTTACCCCATCATCGGGTGCTTGTCTATGATCTGCAAAAAATCTTAATTTGTAGGCCACCAGTCATGCATTTAAGTTGGAAGACATTTTCACAAATATCTAAGAGTCCATCTCAAAAAACCCTGTAAAGAATGCTTCTTCAAATGTTTGCATATAGGGACTCGGTAGAAACATAAGTCTTGAGTATATTACCATGATAGTTAAGCGACTCAAGGTAGTAGATAGGTAAAAAATTAGGGCATCTGCTCCTTGGTTAATTCCGATGAAGTTCAAAAACATGTATTGTGCATGCTGAAATACCTTTAATATTGTAAGTAGCATACTCAAAAATTTGTTTGTTATTTTGATGGCTAAATTTGGGAGTGTGGCATATCTGGATGGCCAAAATTCTATTGTCTGCACCATATATTCCTCTGTTGGTAGATAGTTGCAAGGCGGACTAGGGAATAGCAGATAATTTAGCCATTGGTTATTTAAGCTACCCTGGCACTGTGCTTCCCAAAATTGCATCTAAGAGCATCGTCTAGGTATTGGGAAAAAAGATGGATTTACTTGAAGCACGTACGGTGCTAACTCCCAATGTACCCTTAACATAGGATTCTTCTCCAAAAACTTGTGTCTCAAGACAGGATCTGCCTTATCAAATTCCTCTTGCATATATGTGAACGTCTGTAGATTGAATTGCAAATTGCTATGAGGTTCTTTATTGGTGGTCTTCTTTATATACTGCGTGAGGCTCAAATTCTTAGTTAGGAAAAACTACCGGTGCATAGGCTGGGTCTTGAATTGATCTATGGGTTTCTTTTGCACCTACCTCTCTGGCTTTCTCTCTCTTCTCTTCTTCTACTGCTACCTTACACATCCATAAGTGAGTGTCTTCATGCATCCATGAGGATCCGGATCCTATGGAATGCACAGACTCAATCTCATCTTTGGCTCTATGGATGGGATTCCATTGAATAGGCGGTACGTCTCTATGAGAGTAATCCTTGAGATTGACTTTGGTTGTAACACCTAAGTGTTGCAAGTATAAGGAATTGGTTCCCCAATCCTGTACCACTTGCAATTGCCGCATAAATGGCCTTCCCAAAATCATCTCATAGGCTTGGTTTTTGCTAAAGTCGCATATAGCAAAAGTATGCTCAAACTCAACACCACATGTAGTGAGAGTTATTCCTTCTAGCAATCCTAAGGGCCTTTCAATGTGACCATCGGCCATCTGCAATTTCATTCTTGTTGGCCTGAGTGCTGGCTTGCCCCAACGCTTCCATAAGGAAGTGGTAGCAATTGCAACTCCTGCACCTGAGTCCAAAATTGCCTTGGTTGTGTATCCCTGATGGGTAACTGGTAGATAGGTATTTCCTTCCTTTCCTTCACTCATGTCTCCTATCTTATCCAAGGGTATTTCTGGTACTGTTCTGTGGGATCCTACGTGGGAACGAGATTTGGTTAAGTTTGGCACTTCTTTGGCTACGTGTTTCCACACTTCTGGCTTAACTTTGAGTAGCTCTTCTAAAGTGAGATTGCACTGCACTTTAGTGTTTTTTACTACCTCACTATTCCTAGGTATGATCGAATCTTCATTTCTTATCATGACCGTGGGCACTCTCATGCATGTTGACTTAGTTTCCCATGGGCCTGTGAAATGTGGTAACTCTTGCAAGGAATTAGACTCAAATTCTAACCTCTCATGAGGGTGGGCACTTTCCTGTTCTTCATAGATAGAAGGGATGTCCTGTGGGAATTGATCATGTGCGTCATCCACAAGTTCAATGGGAGGAGGGACTTCACTTTCCTTTGCCCACTTCTCTTCTTGAATCTCTCTCAGGAACTCTGATGAATACATATTCATAGAAGAAGAAGTGTCTGGTTCAGTGGAGTTAGGCACATAAGCTTCCTGGGGAGGAAAGCTTATTCTATCTCTTGCACTCCCCTCAAGCTGGGGGGAGGCTCCTTTCCCAGACTTTGCAAGTAGCCTTTCCAATCTATCTAATAGACCGTCAAAATGCAATGGTGTTCTAGTGGAACTAGAGCCATTGAACAAGCGACTGGCTTCAAACATGGCTTGCGCCAATTCGACCATCTTAGCACAAAGCTTTGTTCTCTCTATTTCTAGATCGGCTCTAGGGTAACATTTGTCATGATCTGTCACGTTTGGCCCTTCCTAGATTCTGGCCTCATATGCTTGAAGCATCATGTCTACATCTTCAGGAGTGGGATCCGCTAGGACTGATCCTACTCTGGGTGGTGGGTGGGTTATGTGTGGTGGATTAGAATGTTGGGGAATGGAAGGTGGTGGGTTGGGGGAAGATGGAAAGGGTGGTGGTGGGGTGGTGTGAGAGTGGTTTTGAGATGCGAGTTTGCTTATCTTTGCTTTGGTTTCTCTCAAGATTTCTTCAAGTTTGCTCATTTTCTGTGACCATTGTCTTTTCATTCTCTCCCGGCTATCTCTCCATGCTCTTGTCCTTTTCTTGGTTATACTCTCTGTCTCACTAACCTCAGAACTCTTCTCCTGCCCTACTCCTTGAGTCTGCTGCAAGGCTTGAGCTCTAGTGACCACATGCACGGGGGCGGCGGAAGTTATACTTCCCTTAGAGTCTACCACTAACCCAATGACGTTGATGGGAGTGATTTTAGGCATGTTATTAGGGTTCTTTGGGCAATCTCATAAGAGATTCTCTTTTTCGCAGTCTTGACAGAAACCCTGAATTGTCACTGGTTGGGGTTGTGTAGGGGCAGGCAGTGGGCAATCACGTATAAGGTGATCTCCCTGGCATCTGAAGCATGGTCCTCTAAGAAATGGGGGCCGTACCTGCCTAGGTTGAGGTCTAGAGTTGGGGTTTGTGTACATGACATTAGCATACTCAGGCTCCCCACCATTTTCACTTGGGTCTTCATAATAGTATGACTCGTTATGCTCGGGTGACTGCATGTAGTAAGCCTGTGGGCTATCAATATGTGTGGAGTCAAAACTATGGTCACTTGGATCACTGTCTGATAGCAACGGTGTGACTGGGACTATGGCTCTATTCAGATTTTCTTCAGCAGATGCATATTTCACTAGGATCACATTGGTTGGAGTAGGGGGTTGCTGCGCTAGGACTGGTTGAGGTCTCTGTTGCCCTTGATAAGGTGGCTGATAAGATTGTTGTGGTCTATCATATTGTTGTGGTGGGTACTGATTCTGGTATCTACCCTGTTGTGGATATGGCTGAGGGTAATTTTGCCTGACAGTCTGCTTGTTATAAGGGCAGTCTTGTGCGGTGAGGTTGGTGTACCTTCACTCTATGGTGCAGTACTGGCTACTAGGATTCACTTGGGGTTGGGCCATAATAGGACAAACACTTGCCATATGGTCATGTAAGGCTACTAGAGCTATCCGAATCCTTATAGATTTTTGATAGTTCTAACTCCTCGCCTAGATTATCCTCAATGTCTATGCACATGCGCACGCACTCTTCTATAGTTTTGGGGTCCTTCAGATACACATATGACCTCAGCTTGGTGCTCAACAATCCATCTAAGAACAAAGCCACTTGCTTGACTCAGGCATTGGGCACCTCTCTAGGTATTGCCTAAACCGTCTTCTTGCTAGTCTGACCGTCTCTTGAGGTGTTTGCTTGAAGCTATGAATTAGTGAGGAAGTGTTGTGCCTTATGCCACTCTTAGAAAACTCAATGATAAATGCCTCTAGGAGCTGGTCTATGTTTCTGAAATGCCTCTCGTTCAGTGGTTGAAACCACGTAAGGGCAGTGTTCCTAAGGGTTAGACCAAAAGCATTATATTGTGTGAATAGGTCCTCTACCTGTTCAGCTTTCAAGACTTGCCTGAATTCTGCCACATGGTCATAAGGGTCTCCAGTGCCATCGAAGTAATTCTTCATGGACTTCACCAATTGTGTTGGTCTCAGAGCCTTAGTGTGTTCTCTAGGCCTTGGCAAAGGGAATTCATCAGCATTTCTCTGGTTCCTTGGGGCTCTAGGTCTCTCGGTTTCTTCCCTATCTATCCCTGTTCTCATCCTTTCTCTTCCTAGGGAGTTGGCAAAGCTTACCTCATGTCTGTCTCTACTCTTATCTCTTTGAGCTCCATGAGCTTGGGAGGTCCCAGCTCCTTGGTGACTGTAGGACACATTAGACCGAGGTTGGGGAAAAACAAATTCACCCTTCCATGTATAGGCATGTCTACCATGCTCGGTGACCATGAAGATCCCCTCTGATGTATTGTCTAGGTAGGTTACTTTGCCTGGGCTATCAGGGTTTTTAAACTCATAGATTGTGAGAGCACTTACTTCCTGATTGGGCAGGTTTATATCTCCAAAAAGCCTCATCGGTTTCTCGGTTTAAAAGCAAATCTATGCTTTTATTATCCTGTGGAATCCACTCTGGAGTCATGATTCTGGTCAAGACGGATTTACCACGGGGAGTTCTTGGCTCTGTCTCTAAGTTCCCTTGCTCTATATCACCCATATCGGTCTCTGCAATCACATTTCCAAACTCGTATGTTCTATCAGGAAGAGTGGTGACTACATAAATAGTCCCCTCTTTATCTAGGTATGCTCCATTTTTGAACTTGACTACCAGGTGTTCTAATCCATGGGGTTGATCGGGGTTCTTAATCTGGACCACAGATCTTCTCAGGCCATCTTCGTAGATGCGAGCACCTAGATGATTAGTCCTGATGTATTCCATTTGAGTTTTGTAAGGTCCTTCTGGCGTTTCTAGGTATGCCACCCCTGAACTACCTACTGGTCTCTCCATGTTATAGGACATTTCAGAATCACTTGTTTCTGATCGGGGAGTGTATGGGTAATCACTCAAATGCTGGGCCCAAGACCTAGCAGTGTGATTGACACTAGCTTCAGAAGATCTGAGGCTTTGTCTGTCTCCGCCTAAGTGTCTGCCTGACCTAAGGTTCATATGCCTGGTTTCTCTACCCCCTTGGTCCCAAGTGTTGAGATATCAAGCTCAACATGTGATGATCCAGGATGACACGTACCAGTTTTTCGTTTCTCTGACATGTATAGTGGTCACGCCGGTATATGTCAGGGATACTTCATTGAGCTTTATTAGATTTATCTACTGAGAGTGATGGCACATTTGTTTCTTGCCAGCTCACTCATTCGCGGACATTAGGTTTTTCCTTATGTACTGGTCTTTATATATTGCACTGGTTGTATTCTTGTTTTTAGGTCATTCTTGTACATTATGTAATAGAAGAAGAAGAAGAAGATTATTCTTCCTTGCCTCAATCTGTGTGTGTGCTTCTCCTTAAGAGTGAGAGTGTGTGTGTGAGCTCTCTTCCTTATCTCCTTCCCCGTGACATGGTATCAGAGCAAGCGTGGCTATAGAGAGCTCGTGGAGAAGGTGATGGTGAAGACTACGCGGCAAGGTGTGGAGAAAATGCGATTTCACAAACGGCCTCCATTTGCTACGAAAATCACCGTGAAGGTAGAAGACCTCAAAATATTTTCGAGTGTTACGCCTTTTGGGTCACTTGTTTTTGTCAGATCAAAGTTTCGGAGCCATCTCGACCTCCGTTTCGAGCTCGCAAGGTGGGGCCCACAAAAAAACCAGGTCAGTTTCAGAAAGTGTAACTTGCGTTGTGTTTGGCGACACTCATATATTCCAGATTCAGAATTTCAAGCGATTCCGTGTACTGTTGATACACGAAAACTATGTTTTTCTAAGATCGAACTGCCACGTCATAGTGCGACAGTGTTCAAGCAGAAGTGCTGCTTGTAGTGTGTTGCCGTGTTGTGAATTGTTGCGAAATGGCAAACGCAGATGGAATGAGTCAGCTTATGAGCGATAAGCTGGACAAGAACAACTTCCATGCATTCAGGTGCTTCAAATCACATGACCATTCATGCAGAATGGTTTAGTAGTTTGTAGAAAATGCCAGTTCTTGGATATGTTGAAACAGGTGATGACACATCGCATCCTATTGAGCATACAGGAAACATAGCATTGTCTATGGAGGACGGAAAGGTAAAACATCTCGTTGATGTGCTGCATGTTCCAAATATAACGAAGAATCTGGTTTCTGTTGGACAAATGGTTGACTAGGGATTACAAGTCAGGTTCAATGCTGATGGATTATATGTAGAAGAGTACAAGCAGGATGGAAGATTGGTTGCCAAAGGAAACAAAGTGGGTAGGATGTTCACCTTAAATGTGAAGATTCCTGAAATGAATGCAGCCATGTTTGCAAAAGGTGCAGGAGTTATTGCAGATATAGAGATATGGCACAAACGAATTGGACATGCAAACTTGCAAAGGCTGAAACTGATGCAGTCAAAGGAGATTGTCCATGGACTACCAAATTTCAAAGTTGCAAAAATGCAAAAGGTATGTGAAGCATGTCAATTTGGTAAACAATCAAGAGCATCATTTCCACATGACAAGCATGTTAGTGAGAATGTACTAGAAGTAGTACATAGAGATGTTTGGGGTCCAGCAAAGACCACATCTATGGGTGGTTGCAGGTTTTATGTTACTTTCATTGATGACCATACACACAAAGTATGGGTATATTTCATGAAAGAGAAGAGCGAGGTGTTTACTCACTTCCAGAATTTTAAAGTTATGGTGGAAAAGTAGACAGGGAAGTACATTCAAACATTAAGATCTGATGGAGGAGGTGAATACATGTCAAATGAGTTCAGCAGTTTTCTAAAAAATCATGGAATTCGGCGTCAGTTTTCATGCAGGTACACACCACAACAGAATGGTGTTGTTGAATGCAAAAATAGACATATTGCAGAAATAGCAAGAGCCTTGATGGCTGAGAAGAATATGCCTCATTGTTATTGGGCAGAAGTTGTGCATACTGTTGTATACATCATGAACAGAACTCCGACTGCTGTTGTACATCAAGTTACACCTGAAGAGAAGTTTACAGGTAAAAAGCCAAACTTATCACATCTGAAAGTTTTTGGCTGTATTGCATATGTACATGTTCCAGATGAGTTGAGGACGAAGCTTGATCCGAAAGCAAAAAAATGTGTCTTCATTGGATATTCCCTTGAGCAAAAGGGGTACAAATGTTATAACCCACTCACACGACAGGTGAAGGTGAGCAGAGATGTGGTATTTGATGAAATGTCAAGCTTCTATGGAGATGCCAAAGAAGGACTGAATCTTGAACCAAATGACAAAGAAAATGCTGAAAAATCTAGTGCAGAATCTCAAGTTTTGAGTGGACCGGATGCATCACCAAGCAATAGTTCCAACTCAAATCCATGGAGTGGAATATTGTGTGGAAATTTCAGTCCAACAAATTCATCAAATACATCCAAGAAAGGTAAAGAAAAGCTTTCTGCTGGTAGTAAAACAGGTGCACGTTTTGAAGACCTTGATGGAGATTCAAGCGGTTTAGAAAAGAGTCTTGATGAGGAACTTGGATTGCCCTCTGTGAAGACTCTAGGAGTAAGAAGGGCACATGCAGATGATACAAGAAGAAGTGACCCAGGACCAAGAAGATCTGGGAGGATGCGTAATTCAGTGCAACGATTGACATATGATAGTTACATGGCTCGCCATTGTGCCTACATGACAAAGGTAATACAAGATGCTGAACCTTCTTGTTTTGAAGATGCAATTGATAATGTAGATTGGGAAAAAGCTATGGATGAGGAGATGGCTGAACTTTATGGAAATGATACATGGAAGCTAGTTCCATTGCCGCAAGGAAAGAAATCCATAGGCTGCAAATGGGTTTACAAGGTAAAGCATAATGCTGATGGTAGCATAAGCAGGTATAAAGCACGATCCGTAGCTAAAGGTTATGCACAGACATATGGCATTGATTATGAGGAAACATTCAGCCCTGTAGCTAAAATGTCTACTGTCAGAACACTTGTTGCATTAGCTACAGCAAAAGGATGGACTTTGCATCAGATTGATGTGAAGAATGCTTTCCTACATGGTGAGTTACAGGAAGAAGTATATATGGACCAGCCACAAGGATATGAAGATTCAAAGCATCCAGAATATGTTTGCAAGTTGCAAAAGGCTTTGTATGGGCTGAAGCAAGCCCCTCGTGCATGGCATGCAAGGATTGCTGATTACTTAACCAGCATTTGGTTCTCTATGTGTGATGCAGATCACTCACTATATGCAAGGAAGGCTGATGATGGCATCACTATTGTGGCTATTTATGTTGATGACCTGATTGTAGGTGGTGATAATGAAGAAAGCATCAAAGAGGTAAAGAAACTTCTTCTGCAGGAATTCGACATGAAAGATCTTGGTGTGCTGCACTATCTCTTGGGCATTGAGTTTATACATACAGAAACAGGTATATGGATGTCGCAAAGGCAATATGCCTTGAATATGCTGCAAAAGTATGGTATGGCTGATTGTAAGCCAATTTCTACGCCATTAGATCAGAATTTGAAATTGGATACTACATCAGGTGAAGCATTGGAAAATGCTACTATGTACAGGAAAATTGTGGGAAGTCTTATATATCTCACAATTACAAGGCCTGATCTAAGTTATACTGTTGGACTTGAAAGTCAGTTTATGCAGGTTCCCAGGAAGCCACATTTGGATGCTCTGAGGCACACTCTACGTTATGTGAGTGCTACTTTAGATTATGCATTGTTTTATGAAGCTGGTGTAGATTTGCAGGTTCATGGATACACCGATGCAGATTGGGGTGGTAGTACTCTAGATAGAAGATCTACTAGTGGCTTTCTTTTCTCACTTGGAGGTGCAGCTATTACATGGAGCAGTAAGAAGAAACCCACTGTTGCTTTGTCGAGTACAGAGGCTGAGTATAGAGGTGCTGCAATGCCAGCATGTGAGGCATCATGGCTGGAGATGTTACTTGCAGATTTAGGTGTGAAAGTGCAAAAGTCTATCACTATCTATTGTGATAATCTTAGCAGCATACAGTTAGCACGGAACCCTGTTTTCCATGCTAGAACAAAGCATATTGAGGTACATTATCACTTCATCAGAGAGAAGGTATTAGCAGGTGATATTGATCTTGTTTATGTGAGAACAGATGAGCAAGTTGCTGATATTTTCACCAAAGCACTTGGAGCTGAGAAGTTGAAGAAGTTTTGGAAGATGCTTGGATTACAGGATATGGCGTTGAGCTTGAGGGGGAGTGTTGAGATATCAAGCTCAACATGTGATGATCCATGATGACACGTACCAGTTTTTCGTTTCTCTGACATGTATAGTGGTCAGCTAGTATATGTCAGGGATACTTCATTGAGCTTTATTAGATTTATCTACCGAGAGTGATGGCACATTTGTTTCTTGCCAGGTCACTCATTCGCAGACATTAGGTTTTTCCTTATGTACTGGTCTTTATATATTGCACTGGTTGTATTCTTGTTTTTAGGTCATTCTTGATGGAGAGTGTTAATCTCCAAAAGAACAAGTTAACCTTGAATTTAGATCACCTCTATATCAAGATTAACCTTAGACTCCACCAAACTTAGAGAACTTTCACCAATTTATCAGAAAATTGATTATTCTGAAAAATTCAGCTTCTTCAGAAAAGTCTGCTGCAGATTAATCACTCATTGACTAATCAATCCTGTAAAGTTTTTGATAAAACTTTGCACAACACTT